>MU188465.1:0-35431 GCA_016904865.1 Pissodes strobi | reverse complement strand
ATGCTTTCTTAGGATTTTGCTGGCTTTGTATGTGACTCCCTTTCAAACTTTGCTCCCTTTATATATGGGAGTATGGCTTTTTGCACGTTATGTTCTTCGTTGTGGTCTGGTCTCTTTCTTGTTTGGTTTTGTTAATTGATTGCTTTCCTAATATATTGTTGTTTATTGTTTGTTTTTTTTTTGAAGTAGAAAAGGATGAGACGGTCTAGAAAACAAAACAATGAGATTATAATCGTCTAAATTGATTTTCTCGGTTCTATCATCTAACAAAATCCGCTCAAGGGTTAGAAGATAGAATAGAATGGAATAAAATAGAATATTTATTTGTAAACACCATACATACAGCACTTTTACAAGTCAAAAAAAGGATTGGATACACAATTATGAAATCAATAAAAGCATAGTTCTAAAATTTTAAAATACACCAACTATACATTAATATTAAAATTTACTTACACAGCATAAAAATCACCCTAAAAAGACGCTAGACTAGAGCAGCTCTCAAATACTCCTCATAGTCGTAAAAAGCTTTGCTAAGTAGAAAAACGTTTAAACTTTTTTAACCCCTTTGCCACTTAATAGTCTAATATGCTGGGGTAGGGAATTGAAAATTTTTACTCCATAGAAACTGGTGCTATTTCTGGTCCTTATGAGGCGAAACTGACTTAAATCTAAATTTACTTTGTTTCCGGTGGGATAGGTATGAACCTCTTGGTGTGCTTGAAATAGTGGCAAGTTCTGCCTAACATACATAAGGCATTGATTGTAAGAGGTAAGCACTGGGGAGTGTCAATATCTGCAGGTCCACGAAGGCCTGACGACAGTCCTCTCGATAGCCCAACCCAGCCACTAGCCTTATGTACCTTCTTTGTAATTTAAAGACTTTGATGGCATGAGGGTAATGACCCCATTCAAGAATTGCGTAGCCCATGACCGAGCTGAAGTAGCCATGATATGCTGCTAGTACACTCTTTTTAGAAACACATTCTGAAAGATTTCTTATCAGGTACACTGACAGAGCGCCTGCCACAAAACTGCTGAATATGGCACTCCCATCCCATTCTTGAGCTCAAGAAGACACCCGAAAATTTACTTCAACAGAGCAGCACTGCAGCTAACGGTAGTCTACTTTGCCCCTCCTCAGGCTGAAATTTATGGACTGTGTTTTTTTCCCATTCAGACAAAAAAGTTTTTTTTGCAAGAAACCAGTTTTCTATTGTCACAGCAGCTTTTTTAATTTCAGAAACATCTCTTTGGGATGGGTGATAGGTTGTAAAAGTAGTTGTGTCATCTGCAAAAAGAATCAGCCCCTCTATTCCCTGTAGGTAGACAAGGTCATTCATAAAAATTAGAAATAGGATAGGCCCTAGGACCAATCCTTGGGGAACTCCATGTCTCACTATGCGTGGGGTCGAAATAATACCATTAATACCACCTGTGTCCGGTTCGACAGATATGAGGTTATTAATTGAATAGTCTCTGCCTGAAAACCATAATGGGGTAGTTTGGAAAGAAGGATATTATGTGGGACGCAATCAAAAGCTTTGGTCAATTCTAGACAAGAGTCCCTCCTAAAAACCCCCCAAAACACGTCTCACAAGACAGTCAATGGCTAGGGTAGTGCCCCTTTTGTTCCTAAAACCAAACTGATTTTAAAAGAAGACATTGTTTTGTTCAAAATGTGTACTCATTTGTTTTTTCAAGACTGATTAAAAATTTTTGATAAAATTGGTAGGAGGGCAAATAGGTCGATAATTTGAGCATTCATCATTGGATCCTTTGTTTTTATCAATAGGTGCAATTTTGGCAGTTTTCAGTACCTGAGGAAATACATTACAGTCAATATCCTGGTTTATAAGCTTTGTCAAAGGGAACAAGCTGAGATTTTTCAGAGTTTTTATTATTTTTGCATTAATGTCATAGCAGTCCTTGCTTTTGCTTGCTTTTATTCCACCAATCTTCTGCCTAACCTCATTAAAGGAGACATGGGAGAAATTAAAAGGGACGTGACTTGCATTTTCACAAAGGTATTCCGAGAAATACTTATTAGATGTGGGAAGGGATTGAATAACCTGATCTGCTATGCCAGAGAAAAACCTATTGAAGGAAGATGCATCCATTATTAAGGAAGACTTTGAGGTGGGGTTGATTACTTTTTATAACATGCTACATGGCCGATTGTGGGTTTTCAGCATTCTTAATGTAATTATCACAAGCTGATTTTTTGGCTCTTAACAGCTCTAGGCGGTAAGTGGCTCTATATTCTTTGACAGTCTTAAGAGGCATAAACGTAGGATTTTTCTTATTTAAAGAGGCTATTAATTTCAGTCGCTCACGCATATTTCTTAAATTATTGTTAAACCACTCTATGTTAAAACGTTTTTTATTTTGATCAACTAATTTGGATTCTAAAGGTAGAGCTTTCTCAACTGACGAGATTATTTTCTATATCAAGTGAGGGTCATAGATAAAATCCCAGGTTTGCAATTCAATAGTATTGTGTAAACAAAATAGTCCATACTCAGTAATCGGCCTATTCTAGTTTTACTCTTTTTATAAGTAAGCATATCATACCTAACCAGAATATCATCATGATCGGATAAAAATTGTAAATTTATTACAAATCAAGCAATAAACATCCTCAAATAAAATAGCTGCACCACGTCTAACGACGATTATTTTTAAATCATTCTATAAATGTGTTTGATTGAGAAATAACAGTAAGATATCGTATCGGGATCAATTGATCCTGATCGGAGTTCGGTAACATGAGGTTGGGACGCAAATAACCTAGAGTTGACGTTAGATTATCAAACACTAAGATTGGAAGGTGCAATCCATTTTCAAACCATTTCAAGCCCATAACGTTCCAAAGTGTAAAATTTTCGGTAAATTAAAAAAAATTGTAATATACTTTGTGTTCTATTTTTTTGCGTTGTTGCTTGTTTTTGGGACACCCTGTGTAGGTAAATTTGCACCACTTATTTATATAGACATTTACCCCCAGATTCCCTGAAGGGGTTTAAAAGTTAGATCGGTGCTAAATCTAGATTTTCTCTTCTAGTTGATCAGTTTAATGTCGCTATAATTTTTTGACGGTATGGTTCTTACTGTTGCTAGGGGGTAAAATTTTGCCTCAGCTAGTCCTTTAGATGTGTTTCACTGAATCGTTGATTCACCCTGTAAAGTCCGATAGAGTTTCGTTCGCAATTTTTTGAGTACGTCATCACAGACAGTTAGACAGTTAACCATAAGTCATTGCTTATTTACATGTTGTCACAAATACGTTCCCGGAGTGGGAAAGAAATTTATTGTTAGTTGAATTTAGTAGCCTAGTTATTATAACGTCGTTTTGAATAAAAAAAGATATGAAATATGATTTAGTCGGAACTGTAGCAGTGGATTCTGTGAAATACTGGTACAATATAAACACACATCAAAACAACTGTTTTTTTTTCGCGAAAATTTAAACGTTTATCGACTTTTTCAATTTCTAGTCTTATACTGAAATCCGTCATTTCATGAAAAATCTAGTCACATCATGAAGCGTCGGCATGTTGTGTAAAAATATGAATCTACATAATCAGACAAGGCTTTTCATGAAAAACCCTTACCCGGGCAGCCGTTGCTATTATCATGAAAGAAACGCTCTCCATAATTTTTCTCGCTTCAATGATAAGACTGCAGATCTTCTTCTTCTTCTTCTTAGTCAGCCTGCGTTCATCCACTCCTGAATGTAGGTCTCTTCCAAATCCTTCCACGCCCCTCTGTTACTAGCAATCCGGATCCAGTTCCTTCCTGCGACACTCCGGATGTCATGCTGCCACCGCTTCTGTGGTCTGCCAATGCTCCTCTTGGTTTCCCTCGGGCGCCACACTATAGTCCTGTGTGTCCCTATGTTAGTCTTGTCTTGCTATGTGGCCAGCCCATTGCCATTTCAATTTCGCCACGTCCCTCATCACACTCATTATCCCAGTCCTCTGAATTTCTTCATTTCGTATCTTATCCCTCAGCGAGATTCCGAGCATGGCTCTTTGCATTGCTCTTTGTGTAGTTCGCAGTTTATCAGCAGATCTGCTGGTAATGGATATTGTCTCAAGTCCGTACTTGAGCACTGGCAATACACAAGACTTAAATAATTTTCTTTTGAGATTTATAGGGAATTCCTGAGATTTAAGTATAAACCCTAGTTCGCCAAAAGCCGCCCAGGAGAGGCACACTCTTCTTGGAATCTCGGAGGATTGGTTTTCTTTACCCAGTAGGATTGTGTGACCCAAGTATATGTATTCAGGAACATTCTCTAAGAGGTGATCATTTATCTTTATTTCGATGTTCTCCTTACTCATGATTTTTGTTTTTGTTGGATTCATCGTAAGTCCAATCTGCAGCGATTCCTTATGGAGCTCTTGTAACATACTCTTAAGCTCTTCGCCTGTGTTTGCAATTATCACAATATCATCGGCAAATCGCAAATGATTCAGTCGTGTTCCGTCAACGTTGATCCCATTGTTCTGCCAGTTTAGTTTTTTTGAACACGTCTGCAGGTCTTACTGGTTATGATATATGGCATACGGCTATGAAAAACATAATTAGAAGTAGCAAAATTTCCTTATCCACTTTTTAAACATCCTGTCCTCAGGCGAACCGTTTTGATAATACGAAGTAGTTTCTTGTGGTGTCTTAACGTCATCACTCACATTTGAGGGTCCTCGCTTGGTAAAATTATTTAAGACAATAATTGTGCTGATATGTAATATCTAAATGCACATGATTTTTTATCCCTTACGATTATCCATGCCTTTCCATTAATCTAGTTCCTAGTTCCTAATTTCCTTCTTTTATTTTCCCTTGTAGTCTACAACTGGACTATGCCAATTTTTGTAGCTTAGTGTACAAGAAAACTCAGGAGTAGTTCATTATAATTGAACAGCAAAAGCTCCAAAGTTATTTTAATTGGTGAGATATATAGACTACAGATTACATATCACTAATAATTTTTTTTTCAGGTTGGATTTTAATTCTTTCTATACCGGTGAAAAAGTAATCAGTAGTTCATCAGGATAAATTGTATAGTTTTTATTTATTTTTGTTTGTATAGTGATATTAGTGTTTTGTATATTAGTATTGAGCAATTTTTTGTTGTACAGTTAATTTTGTTATAGTCAACTGGTTTATGAAAAGATATTTTCAACTTAAGTGTGATAGTGAACATGATCTTTGTATTTTAATTAATATCGATAATAAAGTTGAGTAAACCTGATAGTTTAGGTTTAGGCTATACAAAAATTACAAGATAATTAATCATTTTACAACGTTACAAAACGTGTGAAGGATTATAGGATATCTTTGGACCAATAAATATACTATTCTTATTTAAGTAAATTAGCTCTATTTCCAACAGACAAATCTGGAAATTCAGGAAATATATATTTTCAGTAAAGCGTCATAAATAGATAGAATAAATCGATATTGCCGATACATGAACTGATTTTTTTTTGTCAAATTAGGGCAAACTTGAGTTGCCTTAATTGCTCCATTTATACCTTTCCATTAAATTGTCCACTTTTTTCACCCACTTACCAACCATAATATCGTCTTTCGAAAAATCGAACGCCAGGATGGCTTGTTCATCACTCACACACAGACGTAGACGGCTTATTCCGAAGTTCGTCAACTTTTTTTAGTAGTTTTAATTGTTTTTTAAGAGTTGAACTTTCACTGTCTGGAGTAGAGAAAACAAAAATCGACCGGGCCCTTAAGGCAGTGTATCCCACTTCTGAATTATAAGCATATAGAGAACAGCTTGTTAAACAAAACTATACTTTAATTTAAATATTTAAAACTGTCATGACAAAATAGAAAATCATAGGTAACGTTCGATTCGACGATTCTTCATTCACTGCCGTGTCTCCTTTTCATGTCTAAGCATATCGTCGGACATAAACAAAACTAATCTTAATGGTGTCTCGAGGAATCGATAAATAATGCACGTGGTCGAAATCGCTGATGGCCCGTTATTTCTTATAGAAAAAGATAAGGACCGGGGAATAACATTGTATACGTTAATCGAACCTAATCTTCCCAGGTAACTTTTATTCCAGGGACGGATTGAGGGTAACTAGTCACTAAATTTTGTCAAGTACCTCCTAATCTAATAACACATGTAAATATGTTATGCGCTTTATGCTTATTCAGCCGATCTTATTTCAATTATTACTGAGAACAGTTAGCGTGTGAAAACATGGAGCAGTAGCAATAACGTAAATAAAGAACTACTTATACCCGGAGACCTTTGTGGTAAGATTGTTATCCTCTCAATAAAAACAAAAATGCTATTGAAAAAGTATGGCAAGAGGTTGCTGACTCATGTAATTGTATTGTGGTAAGATATAGGTATTAAAGATATTTACATGTGAATATAATTAGAATTATTAGCATTATAAAATCCTTTACACAAATAGTGCACTATATAAAAATCTGCCTCTCCTATTGGTTGATCCGCACGGTCCTCCGCTCGCTTCGGGGGCTCAAGAAAAGGAAACTAACCAGGTGCTAACCCAAGACGGACCCAAAATCAAGAAAAAAACTGTTTAGAAACATAAGCTTTAAAAAAAAGTAAAAAGAAGCAACGGGGTTTGAACCCGGACCGCCCAGGTGAGACCCAACTATCTAAACCTATACACCACGAGAGCTCTTGATAGAAATTGATTGCATCACGAAGACATATTGTAAGATCGACCAATAGGAAAGGTCGATTTTTACATAGTGCACTATTTGTGTAAAGGACCTTAAAATGCGAATTATTAAGGCAAATAGAATAAGTAATTTCCAAGATCTTCGAATTTGAAATACTGTTGTACTGGACTTTCTCTATTATTCGTTCTGTCACCATGAGCAGATCAATCATTACAGTCTGATTAGAATTATAATTGTTGCATTACTTGACAGTAATGAAGATCCCTGTCGCCGTCTTTTTTCTTTATTAAATTGTGTAACATACATGCACACCTAATAACTGCGCAAGCTTTATTAGGTAGTGTAAAGATATATTATGTAAAGACGCCACTTGGTACACATAATTCAAAATGCACCTTATACATTTCCTAGCACTAGATAGACATTTGTTGAAATGCTCTTTCTCAAGATCATGGAATGTTCTTGGGGGCCTCAAGTATGGCTTCAAAGGATATGCTTCATCTCCCATTAAAAAGTTCGGTAGTAGAATATTTGTGTTTAGTAAGTTGACTGACTGGGGCATGTTGAACATGTTACTTTCCAAGACATTGAATAGTGTTGATCCTGCAAAAGTTCCACCGTCACTTTGTTTATCTCGTCTTTTAACATCTGTCGTCATATCTTGTTTAATCTGCGTTAGCGACAGGTTGTAAAACCACATAATAGTAGAAGTTAATGTGATCCAGAATTCGTTGGACATTTAATCTGACAATGTTTCCCATTTATTCGAAATTTTCACCGATTATAATAGTCAACTATAACTTTCTTTAAATATATTTCAGTAGGAACTGGCGTAAATTAATTAGTTCTCACATCCGCACATGTCCCAAAAACTATATTACCTACTAATTGTAGATTTTCCTATTCTGAAGGAAAACGCCAAAGATCTAAATGAAGAGCCTCCCATTCGGATCTCCGAGTGGAGGCTGGCCTGAGGGACCATCAGGCCTCAAGGTCTCCAAGATAGAAAATAGACTGCGATTGGACATCTGCCGCATAAGAAGCATCAACACAAATATTAACTCGGTCCACCAGCACTTAACATCAAATAGCCTCATATTTTAGCTCAAAGTGAATCAAGCACTACACATGTTCACTTGAATACTCCCGATTTCGACATCTCTGGATTAGTTGATTTTATACTAAACGATTTTTGTTGTCAATGAGAAGAAACGTACGAACCTAAGGACTTCGATGTCGTGGATCAAATTAAGCACAGATCGAGCAACCAAATTCATTTGTTGCTTGTATAGACCACCTAGCGAACACCAATATAAACGGCTTTTCGCAAATTTTGACAATCAAATTGATTTTCTGCAGATCAGCTATCCAACTGCAGAAATTATCATAGTAGGAGACTTCAACGTACAGAGTGGCCCGTTTAAGAGGGACCTTTAGGGTTAGTTGTTTCACAGCTATGAACAGTTTTCACCTTGGTAGCAAGAAGACCATTAGAGATGGAGTAAAATGAATTTCACGTTCCTATCTTAGCCTTCAATGTGAAATTCATTTCCATCTTTAATGGTTTTCTTGCTAGCAAGGTGAAAAGTAGCCAAAGTACCGATTTTCAATTGTTTATAGTTGTGAAACTACTAACTCTAGAGGTATAACATCATACATCAAATATGCTTAGTAGAATCCAATATAGGGTGTTTTAATAAAAAAGTAACTTTGTTTGACCACCATGTATATAAAAAAGTGACGATTCAAAAAATACAAAAAAAATAAAGATCATTTTACTAGAAACAATGTTTGTATTTAAATTTTTTTTGCAACCCCGTAGTTTTCTCGAAATAAGGTGTAGGCTCCTTTTAAACGGGCTACCTTGTACATGACATCGACTGGTTGACACTTCAACAAAAACGACGCTGAAGGACGAGAAGCCGAGACTTTTGCTATAAGTCACGGACTGACGCAGCTGGTTGAAGAACCTACCAGGATCTCTGAGCGTCAAAAAGACTTTGCTAGCCTCCTGGATCTATTCTTATCAACTATTCCTGACCTCTACACTGTAACTGTCCAACCTCCCTTGGGCTCACCAGATGGCGCCGAGATCCGACAGCCAAAAATCGAAATATATTCATCACGACTAGAAACTTGTGTACGCGGACCATTGACGAGAGCAAGGAGGGATATAACCATCAGATCAAGAAGAAGCTTTTAAACTGTCCTACCAGATCAAGATCCTTTTCAGTTACCAAAGCTGTCTATCAGGGTTTCTCAAAGACGTCAATCCCACCACTGACCAAAGATGATGGGTCAATAGTGGAAACGGCCACAGAAAAAAGCGTTTTGTCGGGATCAAGCACTGCTCGTCGAGTGGTATGGGATTTTCCATTTGTGAGTGTGCCGAACATAAAAAAGTCACCAAGTACCCAAAAAATAAATGAAAACAAGTATTGATTTGTTCATATTTATTAATTGCTTTAAGTATCTCTTGTCTGCTTTAGTTTCTGATGCCAAAAATAAATGAAAAAATGTGAAGGATCAGTTTAGAAAGGAAGTTAAAAAAATACCAATTCCTAAGTCGAGACACCGCACCACCTGGGAATCCAAAATGGCTGTATTTTGAACAGATGTACCTCTTAAAAGATTTTGTCGTTCCTTCACAAACGCAAGGGAATTTACCAATGTTAAATGAGCATTCAACTGAACATGAAGATAGGCAGTGTAGTGAATATGATGATATATAAGTAACTAAGCTGAATATCAACTCTCACATTCCCCAGGCTCATCGACGTATGAGAAGAAAAACCAAATCTACTTATTTATTGACATACGTAAATAGTCGAAGAATCTGTCGGGTAAATGGCTGGATTCAAAATACAGGTGATGAAATTTTACTAAATGTCTTGTTCGACTGACAGGATGGGTTCCATGGTTTTCGAGATTTTCAAAATTGAATTCTATTGATGCATGAACTACCTTTCACCAAAATATTTCTTTTCACTCGGGACAATAACATATTTGCACTGCTGACCGTTAAAGTAAACAAGAGAAAACTACAATCTCGCGATTGTGATGTGTTTTATCGTCCTCAGAATGTCCACAATATGGCCAGGTGCTCGCCCACTACGGCGGGCGGCGCGGCCGCGGCGTGACGCGGCGCGAATTTTGCTCTAGAGAAGTATATATGTATTCAAATGGAAACAAAACGGCGCAAAGCGATGTACGGCATGGCACTCGCGTCGTCTTCAAAGCATCCACGCGATGCGGCGAGGTGTGGTAACATGAGAGAGAAACGTTAGGATGAAAGCAAACAGCAACGCGTAAAACTAACTTAACTTTATTTTATTGTACAAGGCTACAAAAAGGAGAATCGGGACGTCTAGTGACCTTAAAGTTTAAGAAATAATCTTGAATGACCTAAGTCTACGAATGAAATGCTTTTTATGTCGCGCCCTTTTCCTTCTCTTTTCAGCCTAATCAAAATAAAACTACCATTAGAAGTGCCATATTTCGAGAGGGAATATAAAGGAAAAATGAGCACTGAAATAGCAATAACAAGCGTCTGAAATTATAGAAAAAAGGCAGAATAAAAAGGAAATGGTTACGACTTTTAATATCTGGGGGTGGCATCAACACCAAAGTTACAGGAAGACAACCGCTATTATAATAGTTCGTGACTATCTAACATTATCGGTGAAGTAGCAGGGTAGGTATCGAACAAAACAATACTATAATAATTATAAACTCCTATATTGAATCTGATTATGCTTTGGATGGTACATATTGTCCCCTTTTACGTTTGTATCTTTTGTGGATAATAATGTGTAACCTTTTTATAGTTTCAGAATTTAAACGCATGCTGGCACAACTAGTACAGTTTCGTTTAGAACTGCTCGAACCATAAATAAGTCTGTTCGCGTTTAGATAAAATTGTAACTCATCAGCACCGATTTCTGATGAAGATGATTCACGACATTGATGGTTATGCCTTAATAATTTCCTAAACATATTCATTAAACTTGTGGGTAAATAATATTCCATATTTTCTACGTATCTGATATACTCAACTCTCGCAATATGTCCAAATAGTTCTGCTTCATCCCTAATTTGTTGTGTATCATGTACTGCTAACCCATTAAGTAGATTAAGTAAAATTAAGTGTATTATGAAAATGAAGAATACAAATATTACTTTTGTTATCCAAATTGTGTCAAAATCAATGTTACTACTATCAAATTCTCCCGTTAACATAACGATAGTTTTGAACATTGATCTTCCTAGGTTATTAAAAGACTGATCCTCTTTCTCATCTTTTAATCTATTATTTATATCTTCGTTTATTGTATTGGTATTAAACAAAATATAGAAACTGATTGCAAACGCTATGATCAGCAAAGAATACGCCAAAAACGAGCAAACAAAATTACGGGATACTGTTCTAAGCATAACAATATGAGTGGAGAAGTAAGGATGCTTCCCCAACATTGTAATTAGTTCAAACGATAAGAAAAGTATCGCCACAGACCATAATTGTCTTTTTTCATTATGTGAAGAAAATTTACCGGATAATATGAGAAAGGTGATCGCTATCAATGCTATCTCAATATAATTGTCAAGGTTTTTGTAATAATTAGTTAGACTTTTGCATAGTTGAAACGATTCTCGAAGTACTAATATCATCTGAGAAACAGCCAAACAGTAGTAAGAAATATAATGAAATATTGGATCTATAAGAAAAAATCTTGTGGAATTACAATAATCTGTAAAAATATATAGTGAAAGGAAGATAGCAAACGTAAAGTAGAGTATAAAATTAGCCCAGAACAACCGTTGGTATTGTTGCCATTTTAATGTAAGAAAGCTGACTATCACAGGATGGGTTAGAAGATGTTTCAATTCTGGGGACGTGACCATAAAGTAGACAACTTAAAACAGAGAATGGTTAGTTATACCTACTGAAGTATAATTATCGTATAGTCGGATGTAAACGTATTTGGAATGTCTTCAATACTTGCAAAATGGTTAGATAAAACGACTAAATATAATTCTGGGTGGTTAAGTTTTTTTTAATCATAGTCCAATGTTTACTTAATTTTAAATACATAAATCAGTTGACGATAGCATTTCTTATTGCTCTGAAGTTAGACCTTATTTGTGTTGTGATCTGAAGGCGCTTGGTTTAAGTCAACCCTTAAATATTTTGGACTTGATTTGAACATTTTAAGCTGCTTGGAAGGTTAATCCTAAATGTTTATATCGTCATTTTCAGCCGGATTGTGATTTAATTTGAAGCAGCTTCTCATTAGTAAGCAGGATTTGGAAGTTAAGGGTTAAGTGCTTCTCACTGTTCATCGCACATTGCATTAGTATTTATAAGCTCGTAGTCTGAGAAGTTTTCAGTAGATTAAGTACAATTGAAAATACAACTCATTCGAAAAATTGTGATTTAAAAATAAAGCCAATGAAAGTCCAAAATATTTATTTTACTGAAAATGTTATATTCTCATATTATCCGGTAAAAACAAATTTTTTCTCTCTGTTCTATTGCAAATGCAGCAAATGTTGGTAGTATACTGGTCGTTTAAGCTATTTTCTATATCGCCCATTAAATCTCATTCTGCAGTAGTTATTCTGTCACATATGTAATTCGGAGCACTACCTCGAAGTTCTGTACCTCTGCAAATATTTTCAACAATAGAGTATCTCGGGATATCTTGACCACTTGAACTGGTGTTTATATTAGAACTGGTACATCTCGTATCTGGAAAATATTCCGACTAATGTCCTGTACAGCACTGATCTTGCAAATTCGCATCCGTATATTCATGTGGAACTTCATGTAATTTTACTTTAGTTTTTGCCATTTGATCAACATATCTTCGCCAAATTTAATTACCAGATACTTTAACTAAATAATGCAGTACACCTTGCTTTTGTATTAAGTAATTCTCCAAACTGTCATTTTCTATATTTTTTTATTATTACGTACACGTATAACTGCGGGATTTGTCCCGCGTCATCCCGCCCCCAGCGACGCCTGTCATACAGTCACGACAGGTGGTAAGAGCTTACCCGTTCGTCGTACAACTGGAAACACCTAGAACGTCGCTTGACAAGAACTTCTTTGTCTGGCGCACTGCATCACTGTCGAACTCACTTCCAGGATATCTGTTTCTCCATAAAAAAAACACGAACTTTCATTTGAAATTTAGGCAAAGAATTCGTTTCTCTTTTGGTGTTAAAATCATCAATTATATTTATATTTTATGTTGGTCTTACGAGTTACATTTTTGTAAAGCATTTACAAAGTCAATCCGACCAGCTAAACAAAATAGCCATGTAACTGGTCTGCTAAATTTGCCAATAAAATTCAAATAAAAATGACCTAATTTTATGATGATTAAGCTCCCTAGGAATAGTTTCTTGCCTGTACGTTCCCAATCCATCGAATAATATTTGGTGGACACAAAAATAAAATAAGGCCTACAAAATGTCTAGTCCACTGTAGACACCTGCGTCTATTAACTTATTAGAACAATGGCAGTGGTGTGGCTTGATTATTAAAATAGAAATGATAAAATTTAGTTTGTTCTTTGTTTTTGAGAATTGTGTCTTAAGAAGGTGCCCGAGAGTAATGATTTACTAAGTTGTTTTGTTGTTGCCATTGTTGTTACTGTTATTATTGCTGTTGATATTTAAATAATTAAGCTGGGATGGTGTTGTGGAGACCTGTTGATGTTTCTGTTAATGAAACGGACAATGTGGAAGTTAATTCCCTTGGCGGAGCTGTCAGATTTTTTTAATAAAGCCTTACATGTTCAAACCGAGAGACTCATTTTAAACATTTTTAACAATTTACACAGTTATTAGAGCAAAAGATATCAATAATCATCTCGTAAATCGAGAAAGAGAAGTATAAAAAGTTGATAATGGCGACAAAGAAGTTATACGCAGAGTTGTATATCAATTTTACAAAGGAAAGTTCTGATATTAGACATGATTCTGAATAAGTTATGGGATTATTGGAATTATGAATGTAAATCGCTTGTAATCTTAAATAATATTTTGCTAAATTGCGGCTTCAAGTACAACAAATTGAACATAAGAATGGTTATGATGGAATTGTCTGGTATCGTAGCATGGCGGCAAGAATATTTACGTAAAGAGAGGTAGTATTCCTTGACGAAACTTGTTTCGACATACACGATCTTGTTAAATATGGTTGGGCGAATGATAGCAATAAGTGAACACAAAATGGACCTTGTTCTCGCGGTAAACGACATACTACAAGTAGGCAATAATAAGAGTGTTGGTCCTTATTGTCGACCAAAAATATAAAGCACTCGGCTTACTACCATGAAGATATGACCGCCAGTCTATTCGAAAAGCGGTATATTGAACAATTGCTGCCAAATCTATATCCAAATTCTATCATTGTCACCTCTATATACCAAAGTTCCCAACAGCAGCACAATGAAGGATGGAAAGTTATTAAATTCATGAAAAAAAAAACACAAAATGGGTGTTATTGAAAGCTATAAAACAGAAACTTTAAAATTGAATAAGTAATCGGCAAAGTAAGACCTGTTGTTGAATTCGGTATACTTGCAGAAAATTTGCATCAATATCACCTGCATGTTCTGATATTTTAAGGGTTTGGGTGAATCTGTTGGCTTGCCGATTTGTGGAAGGATAATAAGAGGCCGAAAAACGATGTTTCTATTTGAATTAAAAATTTGTTTTAACTCTGATGATGACAAATTTGATCCAGTACAAGAGGTAATTCGCAAGACCATTTTTTCTCTTAGTAATAGAAATCAGTATCACTGTCAACCATTTGAATATAAATCGGCTAATATTAAGAAATATTTTGCTAAAAGTAGTCAGGGTATATAGGTAATCTTTGCCAAGGATATTTAATATTTCCTCAACAATCTAAAGTTTCCTTTGGTTGATTCTATGTAATCTGACAGATTCTGCATCTTTTTGCCACTTTCTCAGTATCACCTATATTTCGCCACCAAACCTAGACATGTGCTATTTTTTCATTTTAACTTTTTCTAAGTGTGCTTTATGCAATTCATGTAATATTTTATTTTGTAGATTATTCGGAAGAACGACTCTTTTATTTTTCCTAATAACTTTATCATCAGCTAACGAGAATTAAAATATCTTCCTTTAAAACTAGGCCCTTCATTGTTGTTTCCGTGTAACAGACACCTGTAAACTCTGTTCGAAACTGTATCGTTCTTTGTTTCTGGAACAATTTTAGTAGTAGCCGGCAATTTAAACAGCAGTTGTATTTGATAAGTGTTTACTGGATCATATATAGAATTGTTATCATTTTCCACATCTAACTGAGATAATCTTGAAAGAGCACTAGCATTAGCACCGTCTATAGATATTCTAATAAGTCCGCTCACTCCAGCATGCCGTGGAAAATACTGCCGTTGACCTTGAACACACTCGGGTGGGTGCAGCTACGGTGTACGATCAATATGAACTGCCGCTCGATTATTTTTATACGGGGAGCGTTCTATTAGGAATAAATTATATGAATATGATTACGTATTAATGTTTGGATTATTTATTTGTTATGAATAACTATTAACATTCTCTGTCTCATTTATAGATCATTAATGATACTACTTTGTAATAGTTATTTAGTATTATAATAAATAAGTAAATAATAAACGAAGTATTATCTACGATATGGATAAAAATACCAGTAGGTACAACTTCTATTGTTTAATTACGAACAAAATATAACAGGAAAATAGCGACAATGGAATAATTTTAACCTGATATTTTCGGCTGTCGATAGGTATCGATATTTTATTACATTTTGTTATTAATATGACAAATGCGTTGTCACAGTGGATGTCGTCTTAAAAAAAAAATGAAAATACCAACTAACCTGTGCCACACCCATAACTTAACCCAAGCATTAAAAGTGTTTTCCATCTAGGGTTTTTTTATTCTTAATTAGTGGTTAAAACAGCGATCAAACTCACTTATACTCATATATAACTCAACTTATATACATAATTTGGGCGAAGCTAAATATTAGAAATCCACAAATTTTACGCTATTTTGATATTCTTTGGATTCATGAAAGTGATTTTTCAAAGCCATGCATGTAACGACACGTTTTGGAATTTTCGTCTAGCAAGAGAGATAAAGCATTTGACTCGGTAAAGAATTAATCAATTTTTATGAGACCCAAATCTATTAAAATTGATTATGACGCATCGGAACTGCTTCAAATGACTAAAACGAGTTGAGACTAAGTGAAACTAACCGAAAGCTGATTCGGCGACTCACCCAAACTAACCAAATCTTAGATTATAACATATCGGAACCGGTTCAAATGATTAAAATAAGGGAGATTAAGTGAAACTAACCAAAAGTTGAATCGACGACTAGCCCAAACTAACCAAATCGATTAAAATTGATTATAACGTATCGGAACCGACTCAAATGACTAGAATAAGTTGAGACAAAGTGAAACTAACTGAAAGTTGATTCGGCGACTAACCCAAACTAACCAGATCTAATAAAATGTGTTAGAGCATATCGAAACCTGATCAAATGACTAAAATAAGTTGAGACAAAGTAACCGAATGTTGATTAGACGACTAACTAGATGTATTAAAATTGATTATAACGTATCGAAAGTTCAAACGTCTATAATAAGACGAGACTAAGTCGCCGAATCAACTGAAAGTTGATTCGGCGACTAACTCAAAGTAACCAAATCTATTAAAATTGGTTATAGCGTATCGAAACCGCATCAAATGACTAAAATAAGTTGAGACTAACAGAAACCAACCAAATCTATTAAAATTGATTATAACGTATCGAAACCGACTCAAATGACTAAAATAAGTTGAGACTAAGTGAAATTAACCGAAAGTTGATTAGACAACTAACCAAATGTATTCAAGTTGATTATAACGTATCGGAACCGACTCAAATGACTAAAATAAGTTGAGACTAAGTGAAACTAACTGAAATTTGATTGGACGACTAACCAAAACGAACCAAATTCACTAAATTTGATTATAATGTACCGGAACCGGCTCAAAAAAGTAATATAAGTTGAGACTCGCTAACGAAGTAGTCACTTCTATCACGTATACTGTGCTACTCGTGACTTTTTTTAATAAAAAATCATTAAAAACTTGTGTACAAATCTGCTGTAATTGCTACTACTTTTCTCTGCCGACTTTCAATGTATTGTTTTGTTTTTATTGAAATAACGCAGACGGCGCATGAGAGGCTTGTACACAAGGCTGTGTTGCCAGATTTATTCTTTAATTCTATATGGTTTTAAATTAAAATGGTACATTTCTCAGTTTGACAATTTTATGTTAGTCAATAGTTGTGTTGTGCTGAATTTGAAATATATATCTATATAATATCTATTATTCCTGAATTTATTATTTTATTGTAACTTATTAAAGCAAGGCAAAGCGATAGTGATATTAAGCTGATAAGAATTGATATTATTCATTGCTCTATATAAAAGGTCGAAAAGGGGATTTGAGGAGCATGATTATTTCTCTTGCTAACTATAGGTATTTTATTTCCTTATATATTCCTTGCGTTTCTATACAAGCGTCTAGCGTCTGCGGTATAACTATTTACAATCATGCGCAGTTGCGTTTCGGGATCAGCTTTTGTGCTTGTGATACTACGGCTCGGGTTCGATTCCCGTCGGTGACATGTTTTATTTTTATTTTTTTTGGTTATATTTGTTAGTTGGTATTAATTTTAGTTTAGTGTTAGGCAGGGTTGGTCAAGCGTGTAGCGCCCCCGTCTCAATGCGTTTGTTTGATTCATTAAAGTTAGTTTCGATTATGTTTGCTTAATATGGGCTACTGACGTGCGCGTAGCGAGTAGCACAGGCCACGTGATTGAAGCAAATACTTCTCAAGTTTCAACTCATTTTATTTATATGAGCCGGTTTCGACTCGTTTTTATATTCAATTTTTACACATTTGTTTAGTTTTGGTTAATCGTCTAATCAACTTTCTGTTAGTTTCACTTATTCAACTTATTTTAGAATTTTGATCAGGTTCCGATATGCTATAACCAATTTTAATAGATTTGGGTAGTATGGGTTAGTCACCGAATCAACTTTCAGTTAGGTTCACTTTGTCTCGACTTATTTTAGTGACTTGAACCAGTTACGCTAGGTTATAATCAAATTTAATAGATTTGGTTAGTTTGGGTTAGTCATCGAACCAGCTTCCGGTTAGTTGCACTTAGTCCCCACTTACTTGAGTCATTTGAACCGGTTCCGATACGTTAAATCAATTGTAATACATTTGGTTAGTCGTCTAATCGACTTTCAGATAGTTTCACTTTGTTTTAACGTATTTTAGTGATTTTAACAGGTTCCGGTAGGTTACAGTCAATATTAATAGATTTGGTTAGATTGGGTTAGTCGTCGAATCAACTTTCGGTTAGGTTCACTTTGTCTTGACTTATTTTAGTCATTTGATCAGGATCCGATATGCTATAACCAATTTTAATAGATTTGTTTAGTTTGGGTTAGTCGCCGAATCAACATTCAGTTAGTTTAGTCATATCATCCGGTTCCGAGAGGTTATAATCAATTTTAATAGATTTGGTTAGATTGGGCTGGTCGTCGAATCAAATTTCGGTTAATTTCACTTAGTCTCAACTTATTTATACGTTTTAATTAATTTTAATAGATTTGGTTAGTTTGGGTTAGTCGCCGAATCAACTTTCAGTTAGTTTCACTTTGTCTCGACCTATTTTAGTGAATTCAACCGGTTCCGCTAGGTTATAATCAAATTTAATAGATTTGGTTAGTTTGGGTTAGTCATCGAATCAACTTCCAGTTAGTGTCACTTAGTCTCAACTCACTTGAGACATTTGAACCGGTTCCGATATGTTATAATCAATTTTAATACATTTGGTTAGTTTTGGTTAGTCGTCTAATCAACTTTCAGATACGTTCACTTTGTCTCAACTTATTTTAGTCATTTCAACCGGTTCCGGTACGCTACAATCAATTTTAATAGATTTGGTTAGATTGGGTTATTCGTCGAATCAACTTTCGGATAGTTTCACTTTGTCTCGACTTATTTTAGTCATTTGATCAGGATCCGATATGCTATAACTAATTTTAATAGATTTGGTTAGTTTGGGTTAGTCGCCCAATCAGCTTTCAGTTAGTTTCACTTTGTCTCAACTCATTTTAGTCATATCAACCGGTTCCGATAGGTTATAATCAATTTTAATAGATTTGGTTAGATTGGGTTAGTCGTCGGTTAATTTCACTTAGTCTCTTTATTTTAGACATTTGAACCGGTTCCGATACGTTATAATCAATTTTAATAGATTTGGTTAATTTGGGTTAGTCTCCGAATCAACTTTCAGTTAGTTTCACTTTGCCTCGACTTATTTTAGTGAATTCAACCGGTTCCGCTAGGTTATAACCAATTTTAATAGATTCGGTTAGTTTGGGTTAGTCGTCGAATCAACTTTCGGTTAGTTTCACTTTGTCTCAACTTATTTGAGACATTGAACCGGTTCCGATACGTTATAATCAATCTTAACAAATTTGGTTTGTTTTGGTTAGTCGTCTAATTACAAATGGCATATTTTATCTCGCGTATCTTGCAAATTACTATCTATCTTCTCTGAAAAAGACGTGATTGATTCCATGTTTGAAACCAACAAGTCCATTTCGTCTTCCATTTTTTTAAAGTCGTGTTTCATTTTTCGTATAGTGTCAGTGGCAGAAATGAATTTGTTGTAGTTATCATATACCAAAGTTTGCATGTCCGAGTGCAATGTTTGGGTATCTTTAACGATTTCATTTTCATGGTCCATGATTTGGCGTAGAGTACATTCTTTAAAAATCTTGTCTAAATACAAATTTGGATTAAAGTTGGGACCATTTAAATCCAGATGATTTTTATTCTTTTCCGTCATTGTTGGCTAGATCACGTGTAGTTACATAACAGTCATCAACAGTACAATAAGAAAAACTACCCTTAGCCATCTTAACCATATATATTTTTTAAATAGCGTATAGCATACATCGTGCGAAAACTATTCCGTAAAAATAAATTCACACCGGCCGATCGCGGAAGTACTTACGAAAACTGAGTCACGGCTAAGCCGTGACTTTGACACACGTCAATGTCAATGCCGATGGGTGAGGGATTGGCGCAGGCAGGAGGGAAATTTTCCGCGGCACGCTCGAGTGAGCGGACTTATTAGAATATCTATAGACGGTGGCATTAGCATGATCTGTAGTAGAATATGGAAACTAGACGTTTGTGATCGATAACAAGTTTTAACATCCTCCCATATGTTAAGTTACTTCATTTTAACAGTCTATTCCTTATTTCAAAATTACATGACATAATCAAAGTTAAGTCAACGGATTCATAAGTAGTAAAAGTAAGTATATAACACTAGACAAAGTAGGAAACTTGAGCAAAGTTTACTAAATAGGTATGTTTAGTACACTTTGATTTAACTAACCCAAACACAAAACGCAAAGAGGTCTCTAAATTGAAACTAAAATGGAAAAGTTCTCAACTATTTCGTGTTCATATGCAATAATTTTCTATGTTGTTAATACCTTCAATGTAAGGGTTGTAAAGAAATTACCTGTTTTATATCGTTAAGAACAAAAAATTTCGAGGAAAACTAATGGTGGAAGTTAAACATTTAGGGCCATTACTTTGAACTTCGACTAGTCACTGTTAAACTAATCAGTATTTTGAATATCATACAGCTATTAATAATGTCATACTGGCAATATTGACACATTCAAAGCACTGATTAATTTAACGAGAAGAAAAGAACGCTACGCGGACTTGTTCCTTTTCCATTTAAACTATTTCAAACTAACAAAATCACTAGTTTTTTAGTTGCGGCTTATATATTACCTCAGTTTCTGACACTAATTCCTTTGTAGTGATTGGTCCTGTTGCATTCTCGAGATCTTTGTGGTTGGTGTTCGACTTGTTTTCACGACGTGGGGGTATAAGAGATTTAATGTTGAAATTAACCGTAAATCCAGGTGCATATTTATTTTGGAACGAGTCGATAATTACACAGTTATCCAGATGTGTTTCCAAAGTTTCAACTTCTATTTCTTTAATTGGCATGTCCCCAAATATATTTTTGGCTCCCAGATATGCACCAAGATCGAGGATTTCTTCGATGATGTCTGTATCGGCAAACCTACAAAGATATAAGATATGTAATGATAATTAGCTAACACGTGTAAAGGCAAGGATCACATATCTAATCCAAGTTAAGCGGGCACTGATCCAGGAGCACAATGATATCTTAGATAGATAGATAGATATCAATGATATTATTTATCCGGTAAGTTACAAGTTATTGTATTCTACTTCATTTTATCACAATGTGCTTGATACTGTAAAAGCCACACAGCATACTTTATGCACATTCCGTAAGAAAAAAAAAAGGGGGGGGTGGTACTGGTCACTCCTGCTTTTGCAATGGTTCGTGACCGCTACATCATGAAATATACTACGGTATATTTAATAGTTTTTAAGTGACTATTACCCATGGCTGCCTATGAATTTGTTAGCTTTTGTTCAATAGTGAGGAGAGTGAGAGAGTAACAGAGGAAACAATAAGAAAAACTATGCTTCACGTTTCTTTGGTATCTCTGTATGATACAAACATAAATACATATGCGTATTGGGTGATGTCATGAACTTATAGTTACGCAGGGCCCTGGTGAGGGTAGAAACTACAATAGTGTCAGTGAAAGACCAGGCGTCGCCAGCCATATTTCCCCTACAGGGATGAAAGAGCAGCAGACCTCCATCTAGTGCTGTCGAATGACTGGAACTTGAGTCGAATTACCGTGTCTTTTAATGGGTGTCGAGTCCCTCAGCAGGCCCTCCCACTGTTAAAATTGCAGTGGTTCTAGATTTTGAGTATTTTACTTTTCTAAGTGAGCTGAAGCACACTTCTATGCTCTTCATTGATCCCCAGATTTGCGAATATTTACAGTATGGTTATGTCAATTTGGCATAGTTCCGATAGCTTTTAATCATCGGCCTAGGCTCGAGGAAGAAGACCGATGTCTTGCTATAAATAGGGCCGTGTGTTATTTGGTGCTCCGGGTCGAAGCGCAAGTCTGCAATATGCCGCGTTTCTGCTGATCCGCGTATTCCGAGATTGAAGAACCTGCTAGACGGTCAATATGCTCTCTTATATACTTCATGGCCGCACACACATGCAGGTCCCTAATTTGGATCTGAATGTCTGCCGAAAAGGCGGCTCTTAGGTCTTTATTCTGCAAGATCTTTATCTTTTTTAGACCCGTCTCGGCCACGCAGCACCAAACCGGCGCGGCGCGGCGCGCCGCACAGTGTATCGATATGGGTATAAAGTCAACATTGAAAAGTACTATTTTTTTTCATCATCACAAATTGGCAATACACTAGGCTATGTTGGTTCATATTAATTTTTTTTTACAACTTTTAGTTTCCACATAAATTTAATTGAAACTTGCCCTAGCGTAAGTCCCAAAAAAATTACCACAAAATGACTAGTTGTTTTAAAATTATTTTTTGTGTTCACAATCTATAGACCTTTGGTAATATATTTCCATATATAGTCCACGGGTAACGTTTTTTTTTTCGTTACAGTCTTTTCTTTTACAAAGTTAATGTTTCCGTTGACTTATAAAAAAATGTTTAGATTTGTAAAAGTTGGCAAATATGTTGTTTGACAGAGCCACCTTTAGAGAAGAAAAGCGCAAAATTTGTATTTGCTAATATTTGCTTTTCTTAGAAAAAAATGCTTTTAGTTCACATGCTGCAGCGGTATTTTTGCATTAGTCGTTACGCATTCAAAACAAGGCGCATAAAAGATTATAGTTTTTATACACATTTCAGTGTCTTGGCTTGAACCAAGACAAGCTCAAAAAAGAAAAGGAAAATTGTTATCCACCACAAGATGATGTTGTTATTACAGAGAAAATGGCAAAGCTACGCTTACAATCAATTCTAGATCTAACAGCTAAAATAATTGTTAAAACTTGCAACTTGAACATACAGCCAAATTCAGAATTAATTCTTACTACTAGATGGGGTTTTCATGGCGCATCTAGTCAGAACTTATATAAACAGAAATTTGAAGACCGCAAAAGTTCAGATCAGGAAGAATCCTCGTTATTCATGACAAGTTGTGTACCTCTCGATTTAAAAATGGATAGTAGAACCAAAGATTCTTTGGTAGAACTATGGGAAAATCCTGCACCCGCATCTACGCGATATTGTATACCGATAAAGTTCGAGTTTACTAAAGAATCACCTGATATGGTTACTTAACAGTTAAAAGAAATGCAAACCAAAATCGAAAATCTAATTCCAACACATTGCAATGTAGATATTATTATTTAGCACGATCTTAATTTGACTATGATAGACGGCAAAATTCGTACCATAATATCTGAAACATCGTCTTCATCCACTAGTCATATTTGTCTTACCAAACCTTCTGAAATGAGTAATCTTTTGGATGTTTAATAAAAAACCTTTAAGGAAAGATATTTGCAAGTACGGACTTTTAACCCTTCATTTGTGGATAAGATGCATGGAATGTTTCCTCCATATTGCATACAATATAGATTTCAAGTCATGGTCGGCAAAGGGAGAAAACAAACGTTACAAGAAGAAAGAAAGAACGCAATTCCAAAAGCCTTTAGAGATGAGCTAGGAATAATACTGGATGTTGTTAAACAAGGACATGGAACAACAAACGATGGTAGCGCTGCCAGAACTTTCTTCAGAAATCACGAAGTAATCTCACGAATAACTGGTATAGACAGCAGCCTAATTTATCGCTTTGCAGTTATCGTCCAGATCACTTCATCTGAGAAAAAAATTATTTTCGAAAAGTTTCGTGCTTGAATGTTACTGCAGAGATTTACGTATCTTTATACAGCTGGTATTATATGCCCTCAAGTGTTCACATCCTTTAAATAAATGGGACAGACATTTGTAAACATTTTATTATGATTCCAATTGGGAAATTTAGTCAAAACTTCTCTAGAAAAATTGGCAAAAAAGAAATAAATTTGTTAATTTCGTTAGACCAATAATTAATATCATCGATTCGACGAAAATACAGTTGGAATTTTTTTTTCACCATATCCAGAAGCGCAGCAATTATTAGATGATATGGATATGGAAGTAGGGGATGAGTATAATGATTCGGATTAACATTATTTAGAACTAGGTAAGGATATGTTGTTTTATTTTTAGTAGGCCTTTGGATCTGGGATTTATTTGTTTCTAAATGAACTTATACCACACTCTGTGTAAAAATAAATTAAAAATACACTGTAAAACAAATATTTTCGCTCAATTTTATCAATATGCATGATTATTATATCAATACAAACATTCGCTGATTTAAAATCATTGATGTCCACTTTTTTTCAATTTCGTCACACTGTGCGCCGTACAGAAGCATCGGACTCGTATAATTGCCTTATACATGATTAATTTGTTTAAAAGAGCGATGTTTAATAAGTATTTTGAGCTTATCTAAAATTAGCATGATTTAACTTTTAATGAAATCGATATGATGGCGAAATCTCAGGCCTCGTCTAGTATCTATAATGCCTAGATACTTGATTTTGTCATTTATCTCGATTCAGTATGAGTAGACGCATCGGTTCGGCCAGCGAATAATAACTACGATAAGAAGATTCACTCTACGCGGCGGCGGCACGTCAACGTTAACTCTCCTTCCCCGCGCGAAAACTAGCATGATACTGGCATGTGACCTTTGGACCCGACGCACACTGGTCGAATTTCTATGAAAGCTGGCCATAATAAGGTTTACCAGAAATAAGATATAAAAGTAATTAAGTATTACACGTTTAATATATCGTGTTTTAGACAAATAATTGTTGAAGTTTTTGCTCATCATCTATATTTATATATAGGGAGTATCAATTATCACTGACGATAAAAATCATGTATAAAGACCATTTGTATGTTCTTAAATCGTTCTAAAAAATGATTTTGAAAATTAAGGGCTCCTTCGTGGTAAAAAAAGGTTTTAAATTTTTAATTCGATGATCTAAATTTTGATTTTACAACGATTAACTCAGGAGTCTTACGAACAAAATGAATGTTAAGCGGACGACAGAAACGCGTTGATGAGGGCCTGCAATTTTGCCATACATGTATTTCAGAGTTATCGCTATTTTTAAAAATTAATCTAATAGGGACGAAACTAGTAAAAAATATAGAAGCATCAGTGCAGCTGTTGTTCAAAAACACTTGATTATATACTATCCCAAGGTAATATCAAAGTTATATTTACAAATTAAAACTAAATTATAAATCTTTTTTTCTGCTGATTCAGCCAAATTATTTATTACCTCTTTTTATAATAACATCAGTCTTGCATCAGCAATAATGATTCTACCTAAATTTCAGCTTCAGCTTCACTTACTACAATTTATGGGATTAGGGGTGGGCGACAATAATCGATTATTCGATTCACTTTTGAGATATTACCGATTAATCGACTTATCGATTAATATTTCAGAAAATATCGATAATCGATTATTTCGATTAATCGATTGTTCAGTTATTTGCTAAAATATTAAGCGTTAAATCGATTATCCAATTTCTTGCCCACCCGTACCGATAAATTTATAACAGATATAGCTTTTAAAATTCCAATTTAATAATGCGTTGCGTTAAGGGTAATTTAAATGACATTTGAAAATACTTTCAGTACAACATATGAAGCAAAAAAAAAAACAGAGAAACGTAAATGCCCAACCAAGACAGCAGCAGGGAAAACTGCTCACGTTACAAACTTAGCCAATAAGGGATCATTTCGACGCGCCATTTTCTGATAATCTGGCTTCAGTTGTTGCACGATTAGGTATAACACAACACATAACCTCAACGGAGTGTTCGCACGTTAGCAGTATAGTACATCAGTCTTTATCTTTTTATTATGTATTTGGGCAAAACTGTATGATAAAAAGGATCACTCTCCGCGGCGGCATGTCAACGGTGTGCCTCTTTCCCCGCGCGAACACTAGCAGAATATCGGCAGGCCATGATACAAATAAAACAATCAGGCGACCTTTGACGAGGCGGCCATAGACAGCTCATCCTTTTCTTTTGTCAATTAATTTTCACGCCTAAATTCTATAGTTGAGTCAATATTCGATATAAGATAATATCGCTATTTTTTAGTTGTTTTGTATTACAAAATAGGAATGAAATATACAGTAAAAATATTGTGCGAAACCTTTAACCAATTTTAAAATCACCCAAAACGCCAAAATTTAATTGAATATTAAAAGATGGGGCAAATTCGAGCAACATTTTCTTCTTGATGTCTTTTGTCAGAATATTAGTATTCGGAAATATGGTGAAATCATTAATACAAAATCAAAATCTTTTCAATATTAGTTATTTCATACCTTGAGTATTGTTATCAATAATAACTAATTAAAAACGTTAACAGATTTTTGAAACAGCCAGTTGAATACAAATTTTATCAAAATATTTATTTGGTGATAATAATAAAAAAAACCATAACATAAGTTTGACAGGGCGCTGCAAACAATTCAGAAGATATCAATTGTGTTTTTACAAAGCCAAATAGAGTATTAGAGTGTTATAAATAATTTCGTCATAAATTTGATTAGATATAACGCAAACGAAAATATAGTTTATGGCCAGCTTTTATTTAAATTCAACCTGTGTGCGGCGAAGTTCGCCGAACGTTACCAGGCAACGAAGACGATTCCTTTGTATCGCTCTCTTGCCATTAAGTGGGCCTTCTTGTCATAGTTAATATTCGCTGGTTCGGCTTCGAATTTATGCTCACGAGTGAAAATCGCCAGTTCTGTTTTAACGAAACTTAATTTGATTTTCCATTTCTATGTATCGACTCAAGCTGTCGACGGCTTTTCGGGAGGGTGGGGGGCTAGAATATGAGGCAAAAAGTCGTCTGGGTACTTGGATAAGTCAGGGTGGGTTGGATGGTCCGGTATATAATAGGATTAGCTGATGAGATAGTATTGGAACTCCAGTTTCAATCGGCCTCATAGACGAGATCGACTTTCCGATGTTCACCGAGAAGATGCGTTCGGCGAGATATGACCCGTAGTGGATATTCAAACTTGACGAAAAGTTGGCGCAGCAGACCGTCGCGTCGTGCCATACCCTGTCGAATGCCTTTTCTATGTCGAAGAGGAGTAGGCCTGTGCAGTGCCTTGGGTTGGAGTTATCTAAAGTGTCCCGAACTATCTTCGCAGCGAGCATAGCAATGCTGCTCCTACTGCAGGATTTCAAGCTTCTCGGCCGCCCTACTAATCCTCGGTAACATGAGTTTCCCAGTTACTTTACTGAGCGTGCTGAGGAGTGAAATTGGTCTGTAAGACGAAGTGAGGGACGGGTCTTTTCCGGAAATACTGTAAACGAATTATGGTATTAACGATATGTATTAATTATATAACGGTCTTCGCAGGAAAGTTTTTAAGGAGGATATAGGGAATGGAATCAATTCCCACGGCCTTATTATTCAGCAGGCGGCTGAAGATATTACGCAATTAGCTCGGTGTAACTAAAAGTTTGTTAATGACTGACGGTGGTATAGGTATAGGATAACTATGGTTACCAAGGAAGTGCACTTTTTCTGCAATTTCACCGTGCAATGACGGCGCCGCGGCGTCTGGCGTTTGCTGTGAAAGTCCGCAAATGCTTTGGCTCTTCTCTGTTCTGCCAGAATTACTAATCCACGATGACGCATCACTGAGCCGGATTTTTGCGGACTCGTTTTGCAAGCTTCCATAGCGGGCCGAGGGTATTTATGAAACCATCCACCTAGCACTTCTGTACTCTTGTATACATTTTTTAATAATTTCCGTAATTGCATTTATCTCTCTCTAGTTTACGACCCGGCTTTTTTACCACCTGCGTCGTCAGCGGTTTCGTAAGTTGATAAGGGTTAAAATTTTATTAGGAAGAATTTGTTCCTCGAATGGTTTCTCCCTAACTACCAGACAGATTGCCTCGCGGACGCGCTGGAAGTTTGCGGTTAAAGTATCTACCTTGGCGTCTAGTTCCAGGGTCGAATCAATTTGCCCGTGGATTTCCAGGTTGTTCTCGACGATGCTGTGTTGCATCTGCCCCTTACCAGTGGCATAGGGCTCACCGAAGTCAATGTGTTTAAGATTTAGGTCGCTTATAAGTACTGGCCTACGTCCTGGCTCCAGAAAAAGTCACGCTCAGTCAGGCGCTGCCCGGGAGGCATATTTGTAAACAGGAGACGCGTCCGGCATAAGACGCGAGCGGAAGTAGAGTAGTATATAGCAGACGAGTTAGGCAAAACCGCTTGGTAAACGGCAGACGTGTCAGTTGCTAAAATGTTTGCGGAATCAAGAGCTGTATATAGCAGACGAGTCAGATGGATTTTTGCCTGAAACGTCTGTTATTTACTAAAACTTTTTAATAAGATATTTTGTGTTATTTTCAATTTCTTGCGATAATTTAAAATACTTCTTGGTGTACTTACCAAAACCTAGAGGGTAGTGGATTATACTGGTAAAAATAGGAGTTTTCTTATTTTCTAAACATAAACTTTCTATTCTTTGTAAATATTAGACAAAAAATGCAAGTATGCTACATATAAGTATGTACTTGTTAAAGTAGGTAGTATACGAGTAAGTAGAACAGGGTTTTGAGTGTCTAACAAAAGATACCTATTTTTTAGGACAAAACACTTTGGAAAATAGACAGAAAATAGGACAATAAAATATATAAATAAAACTTTATGATTAAGGATTAAAAGTCTCTAGGTACAGCTTCCAGATCAGATACCCATTTTTAAAGGAAAAGTACGAATTAGGCTTAAGTATTTCTATTAACTCATTTTCTTCCAGTGATGCACCAATGCACTACGTTATGCGTGATTGTGTATATATCGAGTCCCTCTGAAGAATAAAGAGATTTTAGAGACACAGACAACTTCAAACTAGACAGTATTTTTTTTGAAAATATAATAAATGTAGCTTTAGGGATAAAATTAACTTTACCTAACAAAACTAGCTTAAGCTACTAAAACTAGCTTAAGCTACTAAAAGTAGCTAGCTACTTTTTCAAAATAGCATGCTACTTGCATGCATGGAGCGAAATTCTGAGTTACAGCTACAAGCTACTTTAAAAAAAATAGTCTAAATAAGTTATTAGTTACCAAAAAAGTAGCTAAGTTAGTAGCTTAACTACTTGGTAGCTAGCTACTGCCCAGCTCTGCCGTATTATCACAAAAACGGTAAACTTGGCAACATTGCAAACATGACCAGTGAATTAGGAATCACGAAAAAGCCCTTGAGGGTGATCTTCAAAATAATTGACCATTTCTATATTTAACGGCAACCCTGTATAAAAAGCCTTTTAAAATAAAGAAAAATTTCCTCATTTCCTTATTACCGTTTACGGTACAAACTGACTTTTACGTTATGTCCTTAACCCTTAACCTTATATTACCTTAATATAACGGGATCTACCTATTAGGAAATATAAGGAATAGGTAGAGATAGACTATTTTAATAAATTGCCCCAAATATAACCGGAGAATTATCTTATACGATCAAATGAAAAAAACTGAAAAACTAGCGAGCTTTCATGAAATTAGCTATTCTCTGATCGTGTTGTGTAATTTTACCTACCTACTTATACTTATAATTAATTAGGTAATATAATTTTTTACTCACGTCCAGATCTTCTGTACTAGCTAGTTTGCAAAGGATTTTATCATTTGGCAATTCACGCATTTTGCAATTTATTTCAAAAAACATCTATGATAGATCATCACACAATTTCACAAATCAAGCAAAAATTAGCAAATGCAAGTGGAGTGTAAAAACCTTTTTTAAATTGTATTCATTATTTTATCTTTTTTATTCATTATTTCACACAACGAATTTTAATTTCAAAAAAGAACCCCAGGAACTATTCAATTGTTGCTTTAAGAGGCTATGTAAACAGCAGACGTATCAGGCAATCTTGGGCGGACTCGTCTTCTAAATATGAAATGTTTTTTGGGCATTGGCGAAATTAATCGAATGGATAACGCGTCTCCTGTTTACAAATATGCGCCCGGGAGTGGCATACACTCCCTCTCCCCGATACACAGGCCAGGGTCGAGCCGGACAGCAACATGTTCTATGCTGGATCGAATTCTTGTACGTATAACGAGAAATGAAAGTGCAACCTGAACCCCTTTTTCCCGACCGGACGATAGTATTTTTGAACTTGCGTTAGTTATTGTAGAGGTAGAAGTATCGCGATAAATTTAACACATCTAGCCAGTAGACAAGACCCTATAAGATACAAAATGGGTCTGTGAAGAGAAGGCGACATGTCGCGTATAAGCGATCAGACCATATATATAAACATGTCAGTTGAGTTATTTGTTTTTTGCTTTAATATTTTTTCTTTTTGCCACATTGACCTTGGTCCTAAATATAAGTTTCCTTGACTTTACCTATTTTCCAGATGTTATAATTTCGTTAGTTATCTTCTTTGTGTATAAATAATCTTCCCGTAGCGTAGCCCGACGACGTACTTTTTCTTCTAATTCGAAAATTAAAAAGCAGTTGCTGATAGTTCGCTATCGTTAATTTTGTCAAGAACCAATGGAGAAAGTCGAATACTGCTGCATTGTATTCGAAAATAAAAAAGCGATAATTGATAGTTCGCTATCGTTCATCTTGTCAAGAAACTTCTTGCTACACCACTAAACAAAGTGGAACATCGCTATGTTGTAACCTACATAAAATCGAATGTGCGTGATTTCAACAGATAGTTGACATTACGATTGTCGGACCGACTAGTCTAAGAAAAAACTAATTTATGCGTTAGCCTTAGACCAAGTTATTTCAAGTATCTATGGATAATTTTATTCTTCAAATATTTCTTATGATAACGATTGTTAGTACAGTTATAGTCATAGTAATTATTCTAGGAATAAAGTTATTTGGATTTATAGAAACTGGCACTTAAGATATTCCAAAATAGTATTTATTCAAAAATACATACCACACACACACACACACACACATACAGGTTTCCACTATATTTGTGACGCACCGACCTGTGGACCAAATTGTGACGTTTTCCGATTTGCTCCCACATCTGATTGACCTTGATTTTAGATTTATGTAGCTATTTTTAGTTTTATTTTACACACCATAGTATAGATAATATTGACATTTTCTGCAAGCCGTCACAGTTAATGTACCAACCAACACGTACACACAAAGCGTCACAAATAGGTCTAATTTTACACAGTCCGCCACATTAAATGCAATACCTGCTTCTTTTACACAATGCGCCACAAATATTAGTTTTTGTGAATGCGTCATAATTTTTGCTCATAAAATTTGAATGCAGGTAGAGGCGCGTTCCGGATGCTCACGCCATTTACTCCGTGCATACCTAAAATACTCCAGCCGTTCGGGTAAAGCTTTTCGTGCAAATGGAGTAGCTCTTTCAGCGTTCGACTATTACGATGTGGGGTAAAAAGGGTTTACTCCAAAAGATCCAACTCGCAGAAGAAAGATATTGGAGTGAGCCTGCGTAGTTTGAGAATCGAGCGAGAAGTGTCATTTTCGATTTTCATCGTGTGTCTTGTTTCTTGACAATTTCAATTTTGTTTGGGTCATATGCATAAATTTTGTGGCCATGTGTAGTCCAAGATTATAAAAATATGGAAATAAGTAAATAACCGCATTGTCCTATTTTAGACGAGGTAGGTAACCCCGTTGTATTTGATGGGTCACAGGTACTATTTCACAAAGCATTAATAAAATTTGTAATTCAGCAAACATTGTGTCCGAAGTCTCTTAAAAAAACACTTTTCGTAAAGATTAAAATTGAATACCACCAACTGTCCTGACAGGTAGCTACTTGGGTAGCTACTTAATCTCGCTCCAAGCAAAAAAAAATTCAGGCAAAAATAGCTCCAGCTAAAAATAACTTGCTCCATATAAAAACTCCAAACAAAAATAGCTCCAGCTCTAAAACCCTAGCTACGTAGGGTTTTCGATGGTGATGACGAAGAGAACAAGGCTCTCTCTCCCCTTGAGGAAGGAAACGGCGTATTTTGTTCCGGAATTCACCGCACGTGGCCAGTCACCAAAAAAATCTCTTCAGGCAAAATCCAACCAATCCACAGTCAAATAATTTACTACAGCAATCTAGTAACTATGCCACTTCTTAGCCCGAAATAAGTATTGTCCCCCTTAGGGCGAATTAGAAAACTCTTAAACTTTTTATCAGGCTTACGCGCTACATGCTCTTTGGGGGGTTTACCAAGGAAGAGAACTAGGTCAGGTCAAGATCGTCCACCTAGCTTGTCAAGTTCACTGTTAAAGGGCCAGAAAAAAATTAGGTACCCACAGGCCAGCTTTATATTGTCCTGCGACTCACGTAACATACCACAAGCTGGTTGCCACCAAATTTAATAACATCTTCAATGTGCAATAAAACGTACCTACCTAAGACTGCATGGTATTATTTATTGCTGGAAGGGCAACGAAGCCCGACGATAAAACACTCTTGAATCCGTCAGTAATCTGTCATTGCCAGGTCCAACAACTCCGAATCGTTTGACTATACATTTTGACTCCATACGCTCCAAGATCACGTGCCCGAAAATCCACACGTACTCTATTCCAACTCCATTTTAATACCCGAACCCAGTATAGATATGAGAATAAATTATATAAGCTAAGGTATTTCATGTATATTTTACTGAGAATATGCGATTTCAGGATAAATATGTTCATTTAGTCTGCGACATATTAAAACATCCAGTCAGGAACAATAACAATATACGTGAGCATATTTCCAGTATTTTCCAACACTGGTAGCGAACAATGAGTTATATAAAAGTTGTAGAACATTAAAAAATCTAAAAGCCTTAAATAACTTGGAATGTACTGGGTGGCTTTAAAAGCTATGCCACATCAAAATAACCTTCTTTTAAATGCATTGACTAATTTTTGTCTTAATTTCTGAATCTGTAAAAATATATATGCATTAATTACATTTCCTATGCACAGATTTAATATTTAATAAATGCCATAAGCGCAGATTATGGCAGTCACTATCTGAAGAAAAAGGTTAGTATTTTTGCTAAAAATAATCAGTGACAATCAGTGGCGGCTCGTCGATAGAGGTGGCTCTTCGCCAAAGAAAAATAAAAAAATTATATCGAAACACTTTTTAAAATATTAATTTACTAGTATATTATACTTTTAGCCGCTTTTAGCTCTACATTGGATATATCTAAATATGTAAAAAAAATAAAAAACATTAATAAAGTGCCTCCGGTACAATATTCAATCCGGCCGCAGCTCTGTATAATATTCCATTGATCGCGACCGTTTCCTTAATACCGACTAAACAAACGGCGTCAGTCGTCACCCGCCAATATACAGTCAGGTGATTTTACTGCGGCACTGTTGCCATGGTTGTTTGGGCGTCACGCAAGGACATTATTTCCGATCTTTCGATCTTTTATTTGTTTATTTGATTCCCGTTGCCGTTGGTACGATCGGAAATAGTTATTTGTGTATTTAGAGCGCAAAGTAACGGATTGCCGCTTGAGAAAGAATGTTACTGCGCGACGCGTAGCGGAGCGCAGTAATCTTTCGAAAACGGCAATCTTACTTTGCGCTCGAAAAACACACAGAACTTTTTCTACAGCCGCATTTTTTAAAATTAAATGCACATTTTTCTGTATACTTATTCTGAGATTTGCGAATGACTGTCAGTTTTGACATATTATGTTCGGGCTTCGGGCATATTTAGAACAGTATTGCCAGCAACAAACTGTAACAAACGCACGAGTGTCATTTATTTATCTTCGGTTTCCATGACCATTCAGCACACTAGACGGAAAAAGCGAGAATTTCCTTTTCCATGTTCGCGCTAGAGCGCAAAATAACGATCCACGGCATTAGTTGATTTTGCGATTTCATTTGAATTTAGTATTTAGTTATTTTGCGCGCGGCTGTAGAAAAACTTCATTTTTATTTAGTTTTACGCTTTAGTACATTTCTTGTTGTTGTTTCTAAATTTTATTAGTAACGCGATTATTGTTTTGAAAATTAATCCGATAATGACTTGTGCAATACAACAAAGTTCGATGTGTACAGTTTGTCTTTGGTCTCCGATGCTTTTGAAAATTTATTAGTTTTATGGCACAAAAATTGCAAAAGATCAAACGCTTAAACTTTAACTTTCTCTATTATATACCGAAGAAAATTATTATAAAAATATAAAATTGCAAGAACTGATTATAACATTACAAGGACATAGACAACATGGAAAGTTACTCACTTTGGAAAAGAAACTTCTACGGACGATCATGGACTACAGATGGGAGGAGTTCAAGACGACCAGATAAATGTACAGAGAAACTAGGACAAAGTCGCCAGAACAGGGAATACAAGAGGCAGCGACGAAATTCTCCAGGTGCACGACGAGGACACAGTAACTAACCAGGAACATAAGAAGGAAGACCATAGAGGAGATGCCATTCAGGAAGATACACAAGATGATCCAAGAGGTGATGCTGTGAAGAACCAGGACAAGGGCTTTATAAAGAATTTCTGTTTTTACAGATTTAATAATAATATGTGTAATTTCAATTCAAATTCAAAAATTCAAAACATGCTTTATTGTCTAGAATACATTGTAGTGTTGACAAAGCTTATTATAAATACCATGCAAAAGTGTAAAATGTGAGAAACATTAACTGGCAATTCAACAAAACACCCACATGGAATACAAACAGGAGAATATCACAAAATGGCATATAAGTAAAATAGTACTAAACAAGATTAACATCAGTAAAACAAAACATTTAGTGTGTACAGTCTTATCTACCTCAAAATATATCTGTTTTAAGCCCAGAGTTGAAATAAAATATAAAATATTATACAAGTTAACATAAGAAATATAAAGAACGATAAAACAAAATAAACAAAACAAAAGACAAACAGCATATAAAAGTTAACTTACTAAAGCTAAAAAAGTCACGATCCCGAAATAAAGTGCTCCAAAAAGAATTCAGAGACACTATAAAACGGTCGTCCAATGAGCAGCGACTTCAGTGCCCTTCTAAAATGACGCTCGCCTCGGATCTGCCTAATGCTCAAGGGAAGATGATTGAATATATCAAATCAAAAAAAAATCAAAACATGCTTTAATGTCCAAAATACATGTGGTATTCATTGACAAAGCTGAACCATAACTATTTAAAAATAAAATACTTAATACTAAGACAAGAGCAGAATCAGTGGAAACAAAAAAAAAATGAATCGCCCAAACAAATTCTATCACAATACACATAGTCAGTAAATCAATTTTAAAACATTTAAAATTTAGATGTAAAAACCTGAACTAAGTCAACTAGTTTCACAACCGATCCTCAAAATACTCAGTAACAGTATAATAGGCCTTCCGTACCAGCAGTCTCCTAGTCTCCCTCCTAAATTTAGACATGTTCTGAATACATCTTATATTCACCGGAAGGCGATTGAACATTCTCTTGGCATTATAAATAAATGATTTTCTTATCTGGCTCGTTGTTGGTATCGGTAGAGGGATGTTGTGGATTTGTCGAGTATTATATGGACCCTCGGTAATAG
>MU188464.1:51406-62227 GCA_016904865.1 Pissodes strobi | reverse complement strand
CATAATGATTAGCAAACTTCACAAACCTTTACTGGTTGCGAGTGTGCACTTAAAGAAAATATTCTCCACTTTATAAACAAGCATAGTAAGACATTAAAAATAATCGAAAATCGTAAACAGTTTTGTTTTGAAAAATTATAATGTGAAAATTTTCGAGCTTAGACTAATAAGTTGTATAAAAAGTTGAAAAGAAGAATTTTCCATAATTTCAATTAATTATAATTAGAGGTTTAAGCTGAAGGCTGCGTATAAAGTTTGAACTCAAAGTTACGTATTCTTGCAAAATTAAAGTTTCAATAGAGGATACTGTTACATATTGGTAGTAATTAATGTATTCTCAAAATATGTTTGGGCAGAACCAATTAAATCAAAATCAGGAAAAGAAGTTACTCAGGTTGTGAGTAAAAAAAAAGCGTTGAAACGTCCCAAAAACCCTTCAAACTGATATGGGAAAAGAATTCTTCAACAAATATTTTCAAAAGTTAATGGTTGATTTTAACATAAATCATTATAATACCTATTCTAATTTGAAACCAAGTATGGTGAAAAGAGTGAACAGAACTATAAAAAATATATTGTGTAAAAATTGGGGGGTGGATTATGTGCGGATAAGCAAGCAGCGAGAAGCACTTTCGAAAAGTTGCACACCAAATTGCTCAGAAGAAATATTTCGCATAATAAACGTTAAACTTACAAATCCTACAAGATATTTGCTCCCAGATGAAGAAAAAACAAGAAATTGACTGAGGGTTCTTTGGAGAAGAGTTGCAGAAAGCTAAACATCCAGCTGTCTAATTGGTAAACAAAGTATTAAGAAAAAAGGGAAATAAAGTATATGTTAAATGGCTTGGATTAGATAAAACACACAATTCGTGGATTTTTAATAGAAATCTACTGTAATTTAATGATTTTATCCTACACCTATTTTAAGTGAAAACTTAACGTTAAAAACAAATATTAGTATTGAAATGTTGTATTAAAAATCACTTAAAATGTATACATTAATTTTTTTATAAAAACTCTTGTTCCTATGTTCTTCCCTCAGAAATATGCGACGACGGGGCGAATCCGGATCAATCTGGTTTGTGGCCCACGATGGTCCTGCTACGAGGGACAGAGAGTGTGCAAACGCCCTGAGATTGTGTACTTTTGCGTCGCGTTGTCTTATAATACCCGAGGAAAGCGCATTAGCGAATATTTTTTGAATCTCTCGTCCCCACAGACTTCTCGCTGCTGCAGGTAGAGTACAAACTTATTTTTTACCGTGCTGCGGCTTTTGCGTTGGATGCAAAAACATCAAACGATTTTTGTTGAGTGGATCTATTCGATTATTTGTACTCTGCCTTCGCCAGTGGCCGACGACTGCGACCGAGTAGCCGCAACTGGTAGTAGCCGCGACCTATTCCAGTTTTACTAGACTGCGCCATTAAGTGTTCGTCGCTCTCATTGTGATCGGTTCTAGCCACAAGAAAAATTAAAATTTCTAAAAAGTCATTACTTTTAATGTCCATAAAAAGTACAATACAGAGCGCCCTCTACCCTCTAGTGCCTACAGTAGAATTGTGTTCATAACACTTTTTAATTTGAAACGTTTGAGGACCTAGGTATATTTATATAAACTTTTAGCATTAATTTTAAAAGTTCTATCCGATGTTAAAGTTATGCGACAAAAATATCTCATATGCGCAGTTTTTGCAGATTATTTTAAAGCTTTATTATCAAACAAATACTTGAAATTTTCTAGTTTTCAAATTTGGAGTTGGTTAATAATAATTGTATCATCGTACTTACTTCAAATTAAGTAGGCCACTAATATTGAAACATTAAATGTCTGCTGAAAATGTTGACAATATGAACCGAACCAATTATTCAAAACGCGCTTTCTATATCGTGAAAGGAAAAACTGAAAGCTAGATATTTTTTATTACGCATGCATCATAATCAACGATTATCGCACGCTGCAGCGTGCTTAAAATGAAGTTTATGATGCGCCTACTTTTTTAAAGGTTGCTATAGAAACATTTGATCTACCCTTTTTACCTAGATATTTACCTGCCGTTTAAATTACTATATGTCAAAATGATGGAACACATTTAAAAACAACATTGCTTTTTTCTAAATAGTAACTACGTAACTCAGAGAATATGATGCATTTGTAATAAAAAATAGCGTATGACATACGTGTATAAGACACCTTTAAAGCCCTTGCGACTTACAAAACACTCCGCTGCGCGTCGTGTTTTGAAATATGGCCCTCTTATACACTTATATCATAATATACTATTTTATTACGCATGCATCATAATCAACGATTATCGCACGCTGCAGCGTGCATAAAATGATGTTTATGATGCGCCTACTTTTGTAAAGGTTGCTATAGAAACATTTGGTCTACCTTTTTTACCTAGATATTTACCTGCCGTTTAAATTACTCTATGTCATGCGTGTACTGTTAGACGCTTGTAAACGAACGCACCCGTACTCTGCGCATGCGGAAGCCAGGAAGCCAAAGTAATATTCCTGTGTGTAGACACGAGTATCAAATATAGTTTATTTTTATCTTCATAATATTTCTTCGTTGAAAGATTCTTTTTAATTTTTCTTCCAATTGTTCCGAATCCAATAAGAGCATTTCTAGCATGACACATACATTTTCACTATTGATATTCTGATTTATATTTAGCATATATGTCGTATAGAATGGTTCTTGATTGTGTGCAAAGGCTAGTTTAAAACAATTTGAAATACCTTTCAAAACCTTGTTTCTCTCCAGATTGGAGAACACCGAAGTACAAAGTCTAGAGCTGATCAATGACAGTATGTGACAAGCGGTGCTGCATTGTATTCGCAGGCAGGGACGTCAAACTGGTGAGAGCAGTTACATTACAGGGAGTGACTCCCCCGCCATTCAGAGTTGCCACGGGATGTCGCCAATCAAATCCCATCGTTCTCCTCCAGGCTGGAGAACGCCAAAGTACAAAGTCTGGAGCTAATCACTGGGGAGTAATCCAACAAACCCCATTTACACCCCTTTCAGGCCAGGGACCACCAAAGAAATATGTCTGAGGCCGATGTTGCTTCCAGCGGAAGCGGCCCTAGGTGGTAGATGCACAAGCCTATACGCATCGTCCGGTGAAGGGCCACCCCACCAGAACTGGGAAGCAGGTTTTGTGACGTACTTGTCCTGCCTATCCCATTTCAAATTGGGAAAATTAATAAAAAACAATTTTTTAAAGTTAAATTGTAAATAATTATTTATTGACATAGATACATAAAAATGAAAACGTAATTAAAATAAAATTTATATATTTAAGCCAGCTAAACGGGTTTACAAGTTAAAATTGACTTTTCTTGCCTTTTTAACTGCAAATTCTCTAATTAAATCGGTTACATCTAAATTAGAACAAATATTTTCTTTGATGCTTATTATTGCTAAATTCGAAAGCCTCGATTCTTCCTTTGGTATTGTGAACCAGAAAATCTCTTTCGGTCATCAGCCATGTAAAACAAAAAACTATATTTAAGAATTTTGACAAAAATTTAAACCATTTTTTTTTAAATAAAAAATAACATTAGGATTGAACTTATTGCAATAATTATACAGATCAGGGCCGGCATTTCACCTCCCGTCTTCTGTTAGTAATTAAGTTAGGATTCGTATACGATACGTCGTCGTCATACTGATACTCCCCGCGCTCGGGTCGAAGGCTGTTTCTATTTTGTTTCATTAAATGTAATAATTATTAACGAGGTGCGTGTATAATTGTTAATTTATAATCAAATCAAATCAAATCAAATCATTTTATTTTTGCCATTAAAATAAATTTACAAACAAAAATATATTGCTAGGTATATGCTTAGGCAAAAAAAAGGACAGCCTCTCGATTATCAAAACCGGTATCCAATGCATATCATTACAAACATGCATGGGCGAGACAGACCTTAACCTAAATCCTAAACCAAAAGAAAAAACAAAAAACTAACTGACAACAATATCCATCTAATTCTAATTCTACAATTACCGCTAAGAAGAGGCACAAGCGAGAGAGAGAGAGAGAGAGGCAGAGCAACAGGCTGGCGGCGCGGCGCGGGAAGAAGAAAAGAATCGGCAGTACCGGTAGTAGGGCGGACGAACAGGGGAACAACAGAAAAAGATTACAACCTTTGATCTTCTAATAATTTTTTCTTGACGTACTTTGAAAAACCATTGAGAGGTAAATCTTTTGCTGTATTTTGAAGGTTATTCCACATTTGAATGGCTACAAAAGTAAACGATCGCTGAAAAGCAGTGTTCTATGCAAGGGCAAGACAAAGTTTTGATTATTACGTGTTAGATGGTCGTGAGAAAAACTGTTTAATTTACTTGCTAAATATACCGGTTGACCCTTTTTTACGACTCTGTAGATAAGACCATACATATGTTGCTTCCTACGATTTTGCATATTTAGAATTTTTAATTCGTTTAAATAAGGTGTTATGTGGTTTCGATAAGGAATATTATAAGAAAATCGCATGCATGCATTTTGTACTTTCTGTATTCTATTTTTTAATCTTACAGTTAATGAATCCCCATAAACAATATCGGCATAGTCAAAAAGTGAGAGAACTAAAGTGTCACATAAATAATATTTTTGTTTTGCAGGCAAATATCGTTTTAGTTTATAAAGATTTTTGAGGCGAAGAAAGGCCGCTTTTAGTTTAGAGTTAATGTGGCTTTGAAATGAGAGTGAGCTATCAAATATCACCCCTAAATTTTTTGCTTCATTGACAATCGGAATTGGTGTACTATTAATTTGAATTTGTAAATTATTTTTAATCTCTTGTCTAAAGACAGTTCTGTTACCAAGAATCAAAACCTGGGATTTCAGAGCATTTATTTTTAAGTTATGATTTTTTGCAAATATATATATACTTTCCAAGTCCGAGTTTAATTGTTCTTGCATCGTATGAAGGTCGCTATAGTTAACAGGTATATATATTTGTGAGTCATCCGCATATTGCTGGAGTTTAACATGTCTTACACTCTTATACATGTCTGCAACATAAATAGAGAATAATATGGGCGACAAGACTATCTTTACTTAAAATATTCTTAAAAAATAAAGCTCACTCCTACAGACGAATAGCCTTAAAATAATAAAATAATATAATATTTCGTCAAGCAAAACAATCAAAATAAGTTTATTACTATGATTTGTTTTGACTGGAAAATGCTGGCCAAGTTGTTGACAAACATAACGCTAAGTCTGCGATGCCGAAGATATTAATATTAATGATATACCTAATCTAATATGGTTCCTTTCTGACAGATGCAATATCGAAAAATGTTTAGAGTTTAACCTATTTAATATTAGTAATGAAACAATCTTTGTATATCATGCAAAATTTAATCCAAAGGGACTTCTACAAAAAGCGTAACAGAGCGCTTTCGGTCGTAGCCATCATCAGTGTTACTTGTCAGTGGACAAAGGACATATCCATGGAAGCAAACAAACAACACAAATCGACAATTGTCACAATTAAATTTCACACATTGTACGTCAGATTTTTGAAAAATGGTTCACATAATTTAGATTGTGACCATTGTCGATTTGTGTTGTTTGTTTGCTTCCATGGATATATCCTTTGTCCAGTGACAAGTAACACTGATGATGGCTACGGCCGAAAGCGCTCTGTTACGCTCTTTATAGAAGTCCTTTTGGATTAAATTTTGCATGATATACAAAGATTGTTTCATTACTATGTTTCGTACATGCACACAGCCTTTACTCTTCATTTATTTAATATTAGGCCTTAGGCCCCATTCGAGTTTTGATACTGCATAAGTAGATTATACGTAACAATTACGATTTTATTTGGAAAATGTTCTAAGCGATATTATCGAATAAAAATAAGCGTCATCACATGTTAATGTTATCTGTTACTAAATAGACGAATCACGAAATATAACGTTAGCGAATAATTTACCCATGATAAATTAAACCAGCCATACAAGGACTATAAAATGATAAAATGTCATGTTGCGTTTTCCGAATTTAGCTTTTGCGATGGCGCTCTTAATAATATCGATGTAGTTTTTTTATTATTGAATAGAAGCCCGGTCCCCAAAGCATACGGGCCCCGGGAATTTGTCCCGTCTGCCCCCCCCCTCTCCCCGGCCCTGTATATATATTGGTCGGGATACACAAATTCTTTTATTATTGCTTAAAACCATAAAGAAGGGTGTGGTATTTTAATTAACCACTTTTAATGAACAGTATAACATAGGGTGGTGAGAAATTGAAACATGTATTCGGTATTGATATAATTTAATAATGCAGGTGTAAATTGCATTTAAATATAATGGAGATACACAACAATGTTTTCTTTGTTAAATAGAAAAAATATATATACAATTCTTAGACTAAAACTTTCAATCACTCATCATTCGTTCCAGTATAAAACTAAAATTACAAAAGGTTTCTTAAATTTAAAAATGTCTACTGAAGCGTCTTGATTATTGAAATTAGTTTTTATCTTTATTATTTTAAGACTTCGTCTTCAACTTAGTAACTTTCATACAGCATACCTTGTCACTTCGACTGCTTTACCTGCCTTGCTTTACAGGAATTCTACAAGGAATATTAGTCTGCCTTCCGCCATTTTATGTTCCAATTTCCAACGGGAACGGGGATGCTATCGCTTCTAACTTCGAAGAATTGCTTTAAAAAAGCACAAACGGAGGTCTTTGTCCAACCTTGGACAAAGATAACTGAGGTGCACGAAATATTTTCTAATATTCGTGCATACAAGAGAAATTGGCCCAAAAAGGAACTTGACCTTTGGCCGGAGAACAGCACGTTTTACTGCTATTTAAGCGAACGTCTTAACTGAGCTGTGAGGCTAGAAAGCAGCTGGACTGATCTAGTACATTTTAGTGGATGTAAGACACTTTCAAACTAATTAATTGCCTCAAACAGAGCTAGGACATGGCTAGATGTTTTTGGCGCGGAAAATAGGAGAGCTGTGACTAGACAGATCCTACGCGAATGAGTGTTTGCTACGCACTGACTTGATTAATTTCTTTCCTTCAGCTAGTCGCCTAGCGGCAAAACTACATAATAAAAGTGGGCGGTAACACATATCGAATTCATTTGAGATTACAAGGGTAGAAGCTGTTTTCTTTCTTTATTTGACAGACTGATTCTGACGGAGACAAAAATACATTAAATTGAAAACGTTTACAAACGTTTTCCTTTACGTATGAAGAGTTGCTGAATTGTAACCTGTTATACTGACAGTACTTGGTTTACAGGTTCGCATTAAGGGGTCGTCCGTCTAGGTTTGGACTAAGGGGTTTTAAAGAACGTGACATTTGCTGAATTAAATGTACAAATTGGATTGTACCCGGGGTGAAATAAATCTATTTTGTGTTTAATTACGGCTCATTCATTCTACATACATACAGGGTGTTATCACCAAACTATACGGTGAAAAACGATAGTTTCTACACGTGTTGGGGTGTTTCCCCAACATATTCCCCCGCCATGAAGATCCCATCTTCATTAACGAGAAAGAGAGAGCGTAAGAATTTCAACTGAGAAATAAACACAATCTATTTACAGAACAAAACAAAAGAATAATTCTTTAAGAATTAAAAGGAACGACGGCAACACCGCCTTGACTTATCAACAGACAAACAGGATAATACTTCTTTAAGTATTGAACGGAATGACGGCAACACCGCCTGGGCTTATCGAGACACGCAGAAATCTAACACGCATTACACGCAGAGTTCTAAAAACACGCTGAAAGAACGCGCGTTACTAGAGAGTGCACTTCACAAAGTACAACATTCAACATAATCTCAATTACATTAAATGATCAATCATTGAGTATTGTCATACTCGGGCAAAGGAGGGCAACACTTGGTTATGATACAACCGATGATTTCGTTTTCTAACACTAGAGAATGAGTCATACAGTCTTTTATTCTCAAAAGGTGACATGAGGGGTAACTTAACTAAATTATTGAGAGTGTGTTGTTCAGAGGATTGAACAAACCGAGAGAGAGGGAAACCGCCGTACACGTTTCTACGTGCAGGATTGTTAACACTAAGAGGAATTGAACGATTGTTCACACATACATCACCGTTCACATCTCTATGTGCAGGATTATCAAAACTGAGAGGAGGAGTTAAACTATTATTCAAACATACACCGCTGTACACGTCTCTACGTGCAGGGCTATATACACTAAGATGAGTTGAACTATTGTTCAAACGAGGACTGAAAACAGGAGCGTTTCCTGCAATTACCCATCCTAAATGAGTATTTTGCAAGACAGGGAGGTTCTTACCTAAACTATATACACCATTCAACATCAAATCATAATAGAGATCAGCACCGATCAACATATCGATGTCTGATGGGGAAGCATACTGCGGATCACTTAATCTAAACTGACTGGGGATATTGATTTTATTTTGATCAATGGGGACTTGCGGAAGTTTGCAAGTTATATTGTCTAGTACAGCACAAGTCAACTTAAAACTTCTGTTATGATACACATTGGAGTAAAGCCTCAAATCAACCATCTTATTCGACTTCATACTGCCTTGAGAGATTCCACTTATGTGAAGTGACTTGTTATAGGGAACATAATTTAACTTCTCTACAAGCTGATTGGTTACAAAAGAGTTCTGGCTTGCAGAATCTAAGAGAACTTTTGCTTGAACAGGATATCCATTCGCAGCAAACAGAGTTACACGAGCAGTAGCTAACAACACATGAGAATTATTATTGGAGAGAGTGGATAAGTTTAATGAATGTGTATCTTGTGACTGACTTTCTGCACTTGCATTAAAGCGAGGGCCTCTATTCTGAGGTATCTGAGATGGATCTCTATTCTGAGATATTTGAGGGGGATCTCTATTTAGAGATGTCTGAGGGAAATACCTAGCTTGAGATATTTGAGGGGGTCCTCTATTTTGAGCAGGCAGGGTATCATGCTCTTGAAAGAGACATGACTGACTTCTGTCAAGAGAGTGCCTATCTATAGGCTGATCATTTTGAGTACCATGGGCTGCTGAGTTTTGATTATCAAAAACATTATCTTGAAAAGAGGGAGAACTATGGCCATTGAAACCATATTGAGCTGTGTGTACTTGAGAGTTATGCAAAAGAGTGTGATGTTTCTGAGCACACAAAGAACATCTTCGAGTAGAGGTACATTTACTTCTCGAGTGACTAGTACCGAGACAGTTAAAGCAAAGTTTCTTACTTTCTACAACTTTCTGCTTATCAAACAAGCTTAACTTCTTAAATTTATCACAAGAGTATATTTTATGAGAGTTTTGATTGCAAAAACTGCACAGAACTGATTTGCTTTGTTGCCTGACATGCAACGAGACTCCTTTTGTAGGATTTTTTTGAGTGCTGTCTACAGAAGACAAGTTTTCTAGAATGGTACACCTTTTGTGTAAGAAATCAAGAAATTGAGTGAGATTTGGCAACATGTTAATATCTCGCTCTGTCTCGAAGGCTTTATGAGTGCCAAAATCCAATTTTTTCTCAAATAAATAAATTAAGAGAAATTCCCAGAGATCTTTGTGACTGTAGTTAAGATTATTAATTAAATCAAGATTTTTCTTTAGATCAGTTACAAATTGTCTTAAATTAGGACCAGTACATTTGACAACAGAGTCTATTTCTAATAGTGAGATGAAATGAGCATTAATCACCGTCAATTTGTTCTCGTATCTCTCTTTTAATAAGTTAATTGCAACTTCAAAGTTATCATTCGTTGCGAGTAAGCTTTCAATGATTTTTAGAGGTTCGTCTCTCAAAAATGACTTTAAGTACATAAATTTTTGTATATTGGTGATCGAAGCATTGTCTGTGATTAATGTGTCAAACAATTGAATGAAAGAGTTCCATTCAGATATTTTACCATTAAAAGGATTGATCTTTATCTCTGGTAATCTTACAGGAGGGGGAGAGGGGCTCTGCTGAACCACAAATTGAGAATTCGGAACAACTTGAGTGGGTGGAGTTAACTTATCAATACATTTTTGTATGCGAACTAATAAATCACAGCAAGTTTGTTCCACATCCTCACGAACTTCAGTGTCAAGAGTTTCATAACCCGATATACATTCAATCGAGTCTTGAATTTGATTATACTTACTGAAAGCAAGTTCTAATCCATTGTATTTTAAAACAAAATGTTTAACTTCATTTTCTTTGTCTGCATTTGCTTGCATCCACTTATTTATTCGTGTGATTGCACCCTTGACACTGGTTCGTTGAGCCTTTAACTGTTCGTAAGTCATTATGAAATATTTTTAAAAACACACAGTACAGAAATATACAAATATCAATATAAATGCAATATATCAACACAACATAAAAACAGATATAAACAGTGCATATATAACAATATATCAATGAGGAAATAAACACAGTACACAAGTTTTTTATTAACAGTCAATTACAGAGTTTCGTATCACTTACCACGAAAGTCTTTCACTTTTTGAGCAGCCCTGGTAGTGTCTAGAGTCCTGGTGGTTGCAGAAAGTCCATGGATTTACAACAAAATGGTGCGACAAAGAGTTACAGTAAATACCTAATTCAATTTACAGTAAACAACAACTAACTACATCAATAAGACAACAAATCAAATGAAATATATCAAATCAAATATTTATATCCCCTTATACACGTTTCAATTCAATATTTTTCGAAGGACCTTGAAAGAAAGAATTTAATCATCCGGCTCGAAGGACCAATTTTATGGTCGGGATACACAAATTCTTTTATTATTGCTTAAAACCATAAAGA
>MU188464.1:33222-46406 GCA_016904865.1 Pissodes strobi | reverse complement strand
CTGGACTTTCATAATCATGGTTATCAGTTTCTAAAGACACATTCTCTCTACTTCCAGTAGATGTTACAGTAGTTGAATTAAAGCTTAAATTTTGGTTCATGATATTGCATCATCATATTTAAAGCAATCGAAATTAAATAATAATTTTCTATTTTCAAAATTAGAACAATCATTCTTTACAACAATAATTATGTGGCTTCTGTTTCTACATACAATATTTCCTGTTTCTAATTTAACATTATAAGATCTAGGTGTGTCATTTTTTCCTATGATTACACCATTTAACCATTTATCCTTGCTTTTTAATTTAAAATTTTTTACTTTAACATTTGTACCTGGTTATATATCATTTAACTCTTTACTGCTGTTATCAAAATGTTTTTTCTGTCTATTAATTAATTGTGCTCTTGTATTTGAAACAGGTTGAACTTTTGGTTTTAGTTAAATTTCCTTAACCGGAATTGGGGTTTTTAACCTTCTACTAAATATTATCAGTGCAGGACTAGGAAGATTTGGACCTATTGGAGTATTTCTTAGTTCCAATAATGCAAGATAAAAATCACTACCTGATTGATGACACTTTCTTAATTAATGTTTTACAGTTTGTACAAATCTTTCTACTTATCCATTACTCTGTGGGACATGAGGACTTGTTTTATATGATTGAATTGCCAATCTTGGCAAAAAGATTTAAATTCTTCAGATCTGTAACATGGCCCATTGTCTGAAACTATACTATGTATGCTTATCATATAACGAGGTTACTGATATCAGCATTTATGGAAGGCCAAAAAATAAGTTGTTTTGCATTTAATTTAGTTTTTACTCTTCCTAGATGTGCAACATGTAACCTTGCAAGAATTTCTTTTCTAAGATTTTTTGGTAATTACACCATTTGCCGTTCAATTCCTCACGATAAGTCCAATAAATTTTAAATTCGTCTTTTAACTGGTTTTTGTTTTTTAGAAAACCCTCAGAAATTAATTTAATTAACCCTTGCAGATGTATGTCCTGTGATGTTTCCTTTTCTATTTCGCTGTATTTTTCTGAACTTACTGGTAAATTTTTTGTCACAAAGAATAAATTATTTTCAATCTCAGCACACCTTTTTTCAAAATTATTATCAACATTATTTTGAAAAGCCCTACTTAAAGCATCAGCCAAAAATAACTTTTTTCCTGGCTTATAAATTACATCGAAAGAATCTGGTTGTAACATTAACAGCGTTCTTAGCAGCCTTGCAGGTGCTCATGTTAAAGGTTTTTAAATATATTGATTAAAGGTTTACGGTCCGTTTCGATTCTAACATCAGAACGTCCATATATGTAAAAGTGAAACTTTACACAAGCATGACAAATTGCTAACAACTCTTTTTCAATTTGTGCATATTTTTGCTGAGTTGGCGTAAATGCCTTGGATGCATATGATACAGGTGCATCATTTTGTAGTAAGACTGAACCACAACCATGTTGAGATGCAGCACAAGATATAACTACAGATAATTTTGGTGAATAGTATTGTAAAATTGGTGCTGATATTAGTAATGACTTTAAAGTTTCTATTGATTTTTGCTGTTTTTCTCCCCAGTGAAATGTTGTACCTTTTTTTAACTAATGCTCGCAATGGTTCAGTTACTTCAGAAAAATTTGGAATAAACCTACTGACATAATTTACGATTCCTAAAAACCTTTCTATATCTTTAGAACATTAGTTTTTGTATAAATTAAAGATAGAGTTTTGACTTGTCTTTTAGCTATTTTGATATCCATATTTTTAAAAAGGTTGATAAGTTTGCTTGTTAAGCCCTCTATGAATGGCAAGGAGAAATACTTTTGTATGCTATTCGTTATATTAGTTATTCTATCCTCTATTGTAGTTTGATCTACTGAGGTTAAAGTGTTTAAAGATGGAGGTTGGGAAGGCCTTTCTATTATATTTTCTGGGATTTTATATTAAGTGCTAATTAGAAATTTGATTACTAGTTTCTCTGGGTAGGAATTGTCCAACAATATACTCTTTAACTGTGATATGGATTGATCTCTGAAGTCTGTTTTCACAGCTTTTAGGTCTCTGTTTAAGGCTTAATATACTATTTAATCAAACTTAAAAAGTAGTACATATACCTGAAAATCTAATTAGGCGTAAGTGTTTAGAGTAACAATACCTGAAATAACAATAGAGAAATAAATAATTTGTTACTAATTGGCAAACTCTTTGTTGGATAAATATCTATCTTTAATTATCTCCCGACGCAGGTGTCGAGTTCAAACACTTATATAATCGCATGATATTTAAGCAAACTGATTTAATTCAAAGCTACTAAATAAATGAAATTAATTAACACAAAATTCCCTGGTTGATTACTCGAACTTTATTTCAAAGCTTGAGCCAAACCAATTTAGCTGATTAATTATGTAATAGAACTACAAACTTTATATTGCGCTATTGATCCAAGAACAAATTGAAAACAACAAATTACCGAACAGTAGACTTGGTAAATATGCAATTATACGGTTTCCTATTCATTAGTAGATACGCCAGTATCCTGACCTTTACAGCTGGCCTATACTGCCTTGTTTTTTTCCAGCTTGGATTGTAAATGTGACTTCAAGTATTACCGAGCAATAATTTCAAACGCATCCTATGAAATCAATAATTAGATTCTTGGTCTTGAAGAAAATTAATTTAAATAATTACATTAAACGTTTTCGCTTAAATTTGGGAATGGGTCCTATTAATCTATGACTTGATTATAACAATAGATTTGTTCCTACATATATTTGTCGTAGAATATATTACACATTATCATTGAAAAATAATAATTTTCCTGCTGCATGAGAACTTAGTTTGGTGACTTCAATTTTTATGAACGGGGAACGATGTGTCATCGAGAACCACACAGCAGTGTCTAGCTCGTCTTGTTCAGTGATGCTATGATCACGAATGATCAAGGACTCTTGGAAACTATGTACTAAAGGTATTGAGCTACCTCATGAAATGCATATAAAAATCTGTGCAGCAACTTATAAGAATTTTTCTATATTTTGCTGCTATTGACCATCAATGGGTAACATCATTGTTTTTTTGTGGCTACCCTGTCTGTCCCACTGGAAGGCGTCTTGTGTCTAAATAAAAGTATTGGTTTTGTGGCAATCTGAATGTTAGTGTCTTTATTAAAAGTATAATCATGGAAAAACCGTGCAACTAGTGCTAGTTATCTAGATTATGTAGCTAGTAACATAAAAGGCAAGTCTTATAAGTGTGATATCATAAATCCAAATTTAAGTGACTATTTAGCGCATCTGTTTGCTTTTGACATGGACATATCAAATTTCCAGGGGATGAGTGGTAAGGAATGCATAACAACTTCTAGCATACTGCCTTGTACTAGCATCTCAAATATGACCATGCGACAGAACTGGATAGAAGTCTTAAATTTTAATGCTAGTACGGATTATGTATGGAGTGAATTTATCGACATAATTGCTTAATGTTTAGATTGCTGTTGTCCACTTAAGGCATGAAAGAGGAGGGAGGAAACTAAAATTTAGATATATGGTATAATAGCGAATTACTCTCTCTAAAAAATATTTGTATAAAATATACTGGCTACATAAAAAACAAATTAGAAAAATGTTAGTGAAAGATATAAGATCAGGAGGAACGAATACAAACAGAAAATCAAAAGTTCGAAGAAGGAATATTTTCAAAGCAAAACTGAGTTTCGAGTGAGAAAACACGAGAAATTTGGGAAAATATTAACAGTACATATATAAAAGTTAAATCGAAAAAATATTGAGCTATCGTTAAATGATAAAAAGTTATTCCATCCGATTGAAATTCCAAACAATTTTGCAAATAGTTTCAGTGATTCTGAAATAAAACTCAAAATTGAGTACAAATGGAGTCTGTACATTGCCCATACTAAACAATAATTCTATGATAATATTGACTGTTCTGACGAAGTAAATTCTGATTTATTAAACTCAATTAAATATTCCCTCACTTGTTTATTTAATGAAAGTCTAAAAAATGGATTTTTTTAAGTTTTAAAAAATACTGATTTAGAATCTATTTATGAAAAAAGGTGAACACGGTATTTTTTCAAAAATCTTAGAAAAATGTATATGTAAAGGGATAATCGACTTTACTGGTAAATTTGGGTTGGTCCATGCCGGCAGACCTTTGTAAATGGGACATCTATCGCAACTGCGATGTTTGATTTACTTAATTGTATATGGTTTAGACCAGGAAAAATGCGTTGCCACTTTGATTTTTTATTTGTAGATAGATGGCATTTGATATGGTAAGTAGCAATTTTCACCACCTAAATTGTACAACATGGGTACAAGACTTAGAATACTCTATTAGATGTCTGATCGAACAATAATAATTTGTATGATGTGGTTCATTCTGGACTGATCCTGTTAAGGATCGGTTCTTGGTCTGCTATTACTTTTACTCTACGTTAATGATCTTTACATTTATCTGATCAAAAAACATCATACTATGTTCGCAAATAATACGTCCACTATAATTTTGGCTGATAGCCCGAGTGATTTTGACTTGGATTTTGACGGGTGTTCAAAAAGTGGCGTAGGGACAACAACCTCATAATGAACACTGAAAGCTTTAACTTCATCAAATGGCAATACATTTGTGGGCACCGACATGGATCTAGCACTTTCTTTTCATCTGCATATAGACCACCTAGGCAGCATTTTCCCGACTATAAAGTGATAGCCGACTACGCGCAACGTTGTGCATTGGAGTAGGCAATAAATCAGTAGGAAAATAACTTCGAACATATTCAAATTCAAATTCAAACAAGTTTATTTGTCTTTTAATAATCCATATATTGAAAACAGAATAAAAATTACATTTAGACAAAAAGGACTACACCGCGACTATAAACAGCCGATAACAGCATGCACACAACAAGTTGTACGCAAGTGTGGTACAGCCCTATTAACCTATAATACATAACATGTAACTAATTCAATCTTAGTAAAAAATTAAAATAAATTTAAATAGAAACAAGGGACGAGGCCGCCGGTAGCGCACAGAATCAACCAGGAGCGCGGGGCGGAGAGGAATCAGAATTAATGACACAATATATTAATCTGCATCTACGTTCACGTTCACGAGGATAAGCGAGCGACCGATAACCTCCGAAAATTCGATGTAATAAGCAACCAAAAATTGCAACAAAAAATAAATAAAAGATTATATATATACACACATATATACCCGCATAATGAAATGTTCAGATTCTACTCAGTTACGCCCTGATGTTCCAAAAGACGTTTTTTAATAAATGAGGAAAAGCGTCCAGGGGAAAAATCTTTAACATGATTTGGCACGGAGTTCCACATATGAGAAGCGATAAATGTAAATGATTTTTGAAAGGCTGCTGTTTTATGTTGTGGCACTCTATAGTTGTCAATGTTCCTCGTATAATGGGGATGTGGAAACAAATGAAATTGTGCTTTAAGTTAAGGTGGTTGCCCACTTTTTAATACACTATAAACAAAGTTAAATAAATGATACTTTCTACGATTTGGCATATTCAAAATACCATTGTTATTTAAATAAGGTGTAACATGATTCCTAAAAGGAATGTTAAAGGAAAAACGCATGCAACAATTCTGTATCTTTTGTATTGGATGTGACGTTTGCATAGATAGAGAATCTCCGTAAACGACATCCCTGTAATCAAACAACGATAAAATAAGACTGTCGCATAAATAATATTTTGTTTTAGGAGGCAAGAATTGTTTTAAACTATAAAGCTTCCTTAATCGGAAGTATGCAATTTTTAACCTACTGTTTATGTGAGCTTGAAATGAAAGAGATTCGTCAAATATGACGCCCAAATTTTTAGATTCCGTAACTAAAGGCAGAAGAGTATCATCAATCTTTGGTATGAAATCCTCTGCAACTCTATTTGCACTATTTCCACGATTATTAAAAAAAATAATACAAGACTTTGTAGCATTTATTTTCAAATTGTGACTCTTAGAATAGCTGCCCAAACTATTTAAATCCGTGTTAAAATGTTCTAGGAAAAGATACATATTGTCTAAGGAGAATGATATGTATAATTGTGAATCATCGGCATATTGTTGTATTTTTGAATATTTTATGCAATGATGCACATCAGCAACATACAGTGAGAACAATAATGGACCCAAGATTAAGCCCTGGGGCACACCTGTGTTTATCAACAAATACCCGGACTTCACCAATCCACACTCCCCTCTAATCTCAACGCAATGTGCTCTGCCTCTAAGATATTGGGAGAAGAACCTGACAGACTTATCCAAAAGGCCATAATAGTGAAGCTTAGCTAACAGTAAATTATGGTTTAGAGTATCATAGGCCTTGCTAAAGTCCAACAGAGCTAGACATGTGATTTCTTTTTTATCTTCATTACGTCGAATTTCATTTAAAACATTAACTAAACTGGTTGCAGTACTAAAGTTTGGCCGAAAACCATACTGGCAATCAGGTATAATATTTGACAAGCTCACATAATTGTATAATTGAGAATAAACATGTTTTTCGACACAGCTGAAAGAATGCTAATCGGTCTTAAATCTCTTGATTCCACAGGTTGTGGAATTTTCGCCAGCGGTGTTATTACAGCCTTCTTCCAGGTAGCCGGAAAATAACTCTCCAAAACACAGCTATTTACTATATTTATTAGGGAGTTCAGGCAATAAGGAAGACACAGTCGAAGATCCCTAACAGAAATGGCATCCTCGCCAACAGCAAAGGTAGTTATCTTGTTAAGATATTTTAGTAAAGTATCTTCGTCCAATAATTCCAAATTAAATTCGGATGTAACACTAGGGTAATTAGTAGAATTATAATAATTAATTTTGTCATCCGAAACAGAATCAATTGCTTGAGTGCAAGATGAAAAATATAGATTCAGTGTATTAGGGTCACATAAATCGTTTGGTAAGGCATCTGCCTTGCTACGCGTTAAATTTAATTGATTTGCATTTACCCAAAAATCTTTACCCTTCTTTGAGGAAAAATGATTAAAATATGAGATTTTTTCTCTAATAATGACATGATTAGTGTAGTTTCGAATTTCCCTATAATATTGACGATGAACCGCTGTTTTAGTTTTCAAATATTTTCGATACGCTTTGTCTCTCAGACGCATCATGTATTTAATATTATCCGTAATCCACGGAGTGAGGCTCTTTTCTTTAACTTTACTTCGTCTTAATGGCGCATGTTTATTCATTAAATATAATATGTTTTGATTAAAAATTCCTAGTTTAGTATCTATATTTTCTGTATACAAAATTCTATCCCACTCTATTTGTTGTGCATCATATTGAAATTGTTCCAAATCTATATTTATATAATCACGAAACTGTAAAAATCTAGGCGTATCTTGAACTTTAGGAATGCCTAGCACTGCATATACCAAGTTATGATCAGTAACTGAATTTGATACTGATACGCATTCTGCCATTATTAGATTGAGATCCCTGGTTGTAATTATTACGTCAATACGGCTAGAACTGTCTGTAGATAAATTAATACGAGTGGGATCTCTTATTAGTTGATGTAAATTATGAACATCCAAAAAATTCTGAAGTTTTCGTTTACCTAGAGAATCACCCAAGAAATCAATATTAAAATCGCCCATCAATATAACACTGTCATACATAGGTACAGTCACATCTAAAATATCCTCGAGAGTATCAATGAAATTTTCCTGATTAGCAGAGGTTGATCTATAGAGACTAACGGCTAGTATATTTTCATTATTAGATTTAAATTTAATGCTAATATATTCTAAATCAGGAGAAACACGTTCAAAATTAACAAGTGAATATTTAATAGATTTCTTAATATAAAACCCAACACCTCCACCTCTGCCGTTTCTATCCCTCCTTACGAAATTATATTGGAGTATCCTAAAAGAGCTATTCTCATACTGCGGTGATAACCAGGTCTCTGAGAGGCCTAATACAACAAATTGGTATGAACTAACATAATGAGAAAATTCGTCGAAACCCGTATTCAAAGATCGTACGTTCAAATGAGCCACCACAAAATCGCTCACATGCCCAAAGCTATTATCAAATGAGGCTCTCCGGAAGTCAGCCGCCCGCACAATCCCAACATTATCTGCCATTGCAGAACCAACGCCAACTCCCCGCTCCAGCCGCACCCCGGCGCCACCCCAAGCCTGCATCCATGTAATACCTAGCCAAAAAATACATCTTGTAACCTAATATCTTAAAAACTAATATAGTAAAAATAGTAATAATTAAAAAATAAAGATCTACACTCATAGTAATGTTGATTATAACGATTATAGTGGAAAGGCCGCATATCGGTGCTATTACAGTCCCACAACTAATATAAAATAATGTGTACTGCTAGGAATTAAAATAAATCAGTCGCACAAATTAGGATAATGATATGAACAGAACGTGAAACAACATTCAAAAATTAAATGAAACCAGTTGAAATCAGCTCTAATAGGGATCATAATATATTACCCGCAGGCGCTGCCCGAAATCGATTAAAAACAATACAGACTTTAAAATAAATCAAGAAAACTAATTCTATCTATTAAGAAAGTCAAAAACATCAAAATAACTCTTAGAATCAATTGGCTAATTAAGCAATTAGATCCTTCATAGGTAGATTCACTGATTGATGAATTAAATCATGTGGTTTTATATATAATTAATAGCCATTTTTAAACATATATTTGCAAGGACGATCGGAAATACCATAATATACCAAAAATATATCATAGCATAGATTTGATAAGTGTGCAGTGTTTTAGGTCGATATGTTACAAAAAAATCAGTTACACACCTCAAGCCGCTATGTAAAAGACACATTATAAAGGGTTACATTTGAGTAGTTGTGCAAGTACCCCTGATAATAAAAATTCACAGGACTAATCAACAAGCCGAGCCAAGTCCGCCGTAGACCGCACAAGGGCCTTAGCCCCATCATGTAAAACAAATACTTTACCCGCTGTCGTTGGGATGACTGCGGGCCCAAGTTTAAAGTCGAATTTTAAACTATGGTTACCTGCTGATGTTTCCAAAACGTCGGCGTCGGCTGCGTACTATCTAAGTTATTGTTACACTTAATTAAGATATTTTCCAACGTCGTATCGACTACGGGAAAACACTATTTTAAGCAGGTTGGAATTTTAGCTTAAGCCAACGTAGAGGCTACTTTGGACTATGTAATCACATAGTTGTGCCGTGAATTTTGTAGTGTCACGTATCGGTGGCAAAGGGTAAGTTGAGTAATGACGCTGTGTCATCATGAAATTAAACATTCCTTTCTAAATATTTTTTCAATAAAATACGAACTTATATCATAATAATTATATATTACTAACCCGTAAAGCATATTTTTTTACTACTAACATGATAAATCACCATTATTTACTCCATTCCTCAAATGAGAAGTAACATTTCTCACCCTAGGTAAATAATAATATTAAAAAAACCTAGGTCAATAATGAAACGGAAACGGAAAATGTCAAAATGTCAAACTTGTTAGTTTGACAACTAGTTGTCATTTCGGATTATTTGAACAATGAGTAGGAAATTATTAATTTCAAAATCTAATCAATTCAAATAATGATAAGGATTGTATCAGTGATATTAGTAAAAAAAATATATACAGTATGACTCACTTTTCATGACTCCCCATAATATTCTTATTAATAATGCGATTTTGTCAAAATTTAGATGGAGAGAAGGTACTTTGTATGTATGGAGCTGTCAGGAGATTATTAGGGTTTTTTGGCGAGTAACCACGGTTAACTACAAGTAATACTGAAGTAAGTGCCAAGCGGGCACCCCACCACAAATTGTACTCTCTGCTTCTGTCTTCGCCAAAATACCGTAGTTAGATCTTGCATTGCTAGAAAAGAATATAGATATTTTGCATATTTATTTGAAAATGATCAGTTTGATCAGTGCAGAACGTTTACTCATATTTTTAATGACAGAATGGTGGCCTCTGGAGATAAGCAAACTAATGGTATTTTTTCGATGAATATGTTCAGGATACTTTATGCTGCCCAAATCCCATTTGGGGCACATTTGTGTAGGAATTCCGATGCGTATGAGGCTTCTATACAAGAATTTCATTAACGTATAATTTACAAACTTATTCAGAATGGAAAAACAAACATTTCACATGTTTAACGTTTCAAAATTAATAAGCCATAACTCCATCAAACCTCGAGTACCCCACCTCGTCACGTATGTAAGTTGTAGTAAGCCGTAGTTGAAAAATTATTATGTAATGGTGACGTCACGAAACTTCCCCTCACTTACCACAATTAAATTAATCCTCGTAAAACAAATTAGTATCCTGTAGTATGCCGTGGTTAATTGTAGTTAGCTCGCGAAAAATCGCTTCTTGTTACGATATCTGTCAGTTAGACAACTGAACTTCCAGGCTACTTGATATTTCGAACTATTTGAAAAATAAGTAGAAAATGACTAATATAAAAATCAAATCGAATCAAATATGGTAATATATCAGTGTTAGTAGTAAAAAAAATTCTATATATACCTCGGTTGAGAACGCCATTATTAACCTCGCACATTATATCCTTCGGCGCTCCGCGCCTCAGGATATAAAAGTGCTCGGTAAATAATGGCTTACTTCTCAACCTAGGTATATAATATACTATTTTAAATCAGTTTACGTTTGAAAATTGGTATTTAAAAAATTACTTATTTTTTACTTCTTTAATTATTTTGTTTAGTGCAGCATGCTTTTAAGGCGCATCTCTTTTCTGAAGCTATCTGGTTTGTATTTTTAAGTCTTGGGTATGATGTATTTTCTCTATCATCTATTTATCTACCTTATCAAATTATTAAAAACAATTATGCGACAAAATTAATAAGACTTTTGTATGTTTTTATTTATTACTAATGGCGGATTCTCGTTTCACAATTCGCCTACTAGTTGTAGGAATTTGGTCAAACGCTAAAGTACAAGGCGAATACGACCGCAATTTGTCCCATTTTTGCATGTAAATCTCCATAAGAAAATTTAAGGTACAAGCTGGTTTTCAAGGTCACCGACGCCCTGTTGCTATGCAGGATAGACACCGCAGACCTGAGCTATCGCATATATAAGACCGGGGCTCCTGGCGCATGCTCCCTGCGACCCACCATATTCCCGCCATCTTGCGACCGTGATCCAATAAGAACCCCGCGAACCCACCCCGCACCCCAACTTGGACCGTATTAGGTTGGGGTGTGAAACTTACGGCAAAATGCACTAAAACGGAGTTTTATCCACAATACCGAAACAGAATTATTGCACTCGACGCGCATTTCGCTAACCATGTTAGCATCATCAGGTGATGATTAAATAATGATCATGATGATTAATCATCTCCTGATGATGCTAACATAGTTAGCGAAACGCGCGTCGAGTGCAATAATTCTGTTTCGGTATTGTGGATAAAACTCCGCTTTAGTATTGAACCGTAATACTTTCTAGGTTATGTCATTTTTCAACCACGTGTTATCTTCTATATTTTGCGCATGCGCTAACCCGAAGGCTAGGTCGATCATCATCAGCTTCGTTGAACATCTGCAGTATTTTCAACGTTTTAATTTGAGCTAAATATAGATCCTCGTCTGACGTCACAGAACCATCTTCGGAATCATGTAATACCTAAATATTTTTTAAATTAATAAAAGTCTTGGAGTCTTGTGGGGATCGAATCCATGGCCTCAACAATCCACATTCACAGTCCAACGATAATAGCCACTAGTCCATTGGAGAACTTGTAAATATCCGTTTTAATGTTGTATTTGAAGCTAAATCTAATCAGATAACAGCAGAAAGATATTAATAATTGTAAGGTCGGTTAGGGCCGTTTTTATATTAGATGTTCAACTTTACAGATATATTAATCAATAATTTCATGTCATGATGACACCCTCTCACCAAACGTCGTCGTCGCTGGCCATGTGCTAAACTAACATGCACGCTGCACGGTTTTGCACCTTTGAATATATAGAGACAGGAAGGAGGATTTCGCATTCTTTGAATATAAAACGGGCGACAGAATCGGCCATGTTGAACAACCAAGTATGACTCACTGTTTCGGTTGTACGCTGTCAGCTTCGGATACGCAAATGTTTTCTATCAAGTTTAAGCTTATTTAAGGTGTTTTTACAAAGTAATAGGTATTAGGAAATTTTACAGTTTTATGTGTTAAATAGTTCAATATTTGCAAAACAGTGAAAATAGTGCTGTGTATTTATCAAAACAACACTAATAACAAAAATGGTTGGTTGTGCATATTGTGCCTGTTCTGTGACTCCAAAAAATAAACAATTAGGTGTAACTTTTCACAGGTAAGTATCTTTAGTCTTTTTCATTCTGTATTTGCTCGAATATATAAAGAAAACAGGAGTTTATTTACACAGAATTTGACAGAAGTGCGCCATATGCAACAACCATTCTCGTCACCAATATTTGAGCTTATGCTCCTTCCTTTATTTTCATATTCAAAGTTTTGCCCTGATATTCATGTTCGGAGAATTAGAGATAGGTAGACCTGACTGCTGTTAAATGGCGTTTGCGAAACTAACACTGTACGATTTTGCACCTAGAGTCATGCTCGGAGAATTAGAGATAGGTGGAACTGCCTGCTGGTTAAAATGGTTTTGCGAAACTAGCACTGCATGATTTTGCACCGAGAGTCATGTCCGGCGAATTAGAAAGTTTCAAGGGAATGCTACAAATTGGCCTAAAAACTCATGGAATTTTTATCTACAATAATCAATTTTGTTAAATAAATGCTCATAAGTCAAAAATTATTAGATAGGTATAGGAATATTACGTACAAAAACAAGACAAATTCAGGAGCGTTTAGGACCAGAGATAAAATGCAGCATATTCTAATTAAAAACATTATTTTAATCATTTTTGCAAACAATTAAGATATTTTTGAAACACCTTGTTCTAATGTGGGTAAGATTATGACACAGAACGAAAGGTTTTTGGGTATTACCTAATTCCCCACCAAATTTCAATGCGCTATTCCGTCAGAGTTCAAACATATCATTCCTTTTTATAGGCCGGGTTTACCGAAAAAAAAGTTATTATCTCCAAAACGATAAGAGATAAATATAGAAAAA
>MU188464.1:0-32822 GCA_016904865.1 Pissodes strobi | reverse complement strand
TTGGGAATTGATGCTGCTAGAGGATGTACTGCTTTCCAATTCGCTTTGTTCAGACAAGATGTGTTGACCTTCATTACATACAGGATTTTCTACATGAATATTAACGATTTTAGCTTTTTTGATAGAACTTGCTAACAGGAATTCGTCATATGGAATTCCTGGAGATGCTTCCACATTTGAATGAGATTGAACTAGTCCAGGATTTTTGCCTAGTAAAATCATTCGAATTCTGTATAGAGCATTAAGTGGGGATGGGTGGTCGTGTAGTCCTCCTCGAGTTCTAATCTGCAAGTACAATAATATAAATTTTTAAATATGTTTTTTGAAAAGTTGGTAACTACTTTGATTAAACCAAACTTTCATCAAAATGTGGCAAAAAATCATGTTTTAATACAAATTATGTTTAATATAATTTAGTTGAAATTACGTATTATTTTTTAGCCTTTTAACAAACCAAAAATCAACATGCTCACTTGTGAAAAAAAAATTTCCAGGCAGTCTTGATTTAATTTGTGAGTGGTTATATATTTGATATCAAAATCTTGCTTTAAACTGTTATATAAGTCTTGTAAGGATTTGGTTGAAATAATAATACCCTTTTGAAATACTTGCATTGAATGTTTTCCAACACAAAGCACTTCAGTTACGCTTGAAACCATTTGATCTAAAATTTGGTCCTGAAGTTCTTTCAGTGTTCCATATGGTTTTTTTGTCGGAATCGAAGATGAGAATGCATATGAGTTCATGATATCGAACCAATTGTTGACCAATTCAAAAAAAAAATCTCCTACTTCCCTTGCATTAATTTTGTCATCAATAGGTAAATAGTATTTTAATGCTGTAGCAGTAGTATTAGAAAATAATTGTGCAGCTAATCTAACATTTTGCCTTTGGGTCTATTCACAATCTACATGTTGTTGGGTCAGTTTATGGCAGGTGCTAATTTCTGTTCGAGTACTGCTGATTAAACTTTTAACGAGATAACTATTTATTTTTTTATTGCCTGATAAAATAAAGCCTGTATCTAAAAACCAGTTGCGGAGAAGCTTCAGCAAATGGGGAACATCACACAAAAAATATAATGGTTTTTTTACTTATTGGATGTTTCCAATATGTGTTTTCAATAGAAATACCTAATGCCTTCCACAATCCTTGATTTCCACTACCACAATCAGATACGCATGCAACGACCAAATAGTTAATCTCATATAATTTGCAGATAATACTCTGTAATATTTCTGCGGTCCTTTTTGTGTCAAATCCTATGTACACAGGTTGCTTCCAATTTTCAAAGAGACCTCTTGCCATCACAACCTGCATATAATTATGTGGTCCAATTAATTCATCGTCTTTTTCACAGTACTCAATGAGGCTTGTCACTTTTATTTCATCAAATGATAACACTACAATTTTAGCAAGCTTTGTTTTAACTTGACCTGTAGTGTTCATAATACAAACTACATCCTCAAGAATGCCACTTCTTAAATTTATGTTAGCAGCCCACTGCTGTAAAGTGGATAAGCCTGGTAATGGATAGTGCAGTGTTTGTCGTAAATATATATATATGATCTTTTGCTAAAATATCTAAAAGTAAAAGCTTTTGACAATTCTTCCGCTGACCAACGTGCTTTAGATTTATTTTTTAGAACAATGTCAATTTGATTTGAAGTTAAAAAGTCTTTGAAGACAAACTTTATTTTGTCCGTAAAATCAATTTGATCTTTTTTATCTTTTGCTTCAAAAGATCAAACCGTAAATTTAATTGTTTTTCACTGTTTTCATGATTCACGATTTTTTGTTTAAGGATTAGATTTTCATTCTCTAAGGCCTCCAGTTTTCTTTTTAAGATGTCATGATCTGTTTCCTTGCTTGTTGAAGGAATTTCTGAAATAATATCAGTGTCGCTCCTATTGGTCATATTTATATCAAAGGATACTGTAGACATTGATTGTTCAGCATCTTTGTTTATTGTTCTTTATCAATATTACTTTTTTCTTTCTGTACCATCCTGCGTGACCTCTTAGCAATGGATTTCGAGTCCTTTGCAGCATTAGTAGAAAACAAAAGTAGTGAAGGAAATGCTGCAAAAAATAAAATGGGTTAGTTCAAGAATTACAAAGAGGTTTTTATAAATTCATACCATCTTTTTTGAGCTTCTTTGGTACTAAACTCAACAATCTAGCCTGCATTTGATCTTCATGATCGTCTAATGTAAAATGCTTGCTGCACATCCTTTTATTATCAGGATTCCATTTATCTTTGCGGTACATTTTCTTACCCACTCTTTTCGTATAAAATGATTTTTTGGAAATGTGAAAAACATCACACTTTCTCCCTTTCCCTTACACTTTATAGGATTGCTTTTACATGTAGCCACACTACAAATCATTCCACCTGTCATATTTCTCTATAAAAATATGAATTTATATTAACTACGTTGGGGTTTGGAACCTTCGGCAACATGCACTAAAACAGAGTTTTATCCACAATACCGAAACAGAATATTTGCACTCGAGGCGCGTTTCGCTAACCATGTTAGCATCATCAGGAGATGATTAAAACTGAATTTTAATCATCTCCTGATGATGCTAACATGGTTAGCGAAACGCGCGTCGAGTGCAAATATTCTGTTTCGGTATTGTGGATAAAACTCTGTTTTGGTATTGTGGATAAAACTCTGTTTTAATGAATTTATATAAATAAAGTATTTTATAAGAATCAAAAAATCAAAATAAAAACTTACTTTTGAAATCAACAACACTAAGTATGAAAAGCAGGATAAATTTGGACGAAAACCAATTTCTTTGTCTTTAAGCAAACGTGTAAAAAGCGTATCTCTGTAGTCTGTACACACTAAATATCAATACTAAACTAATTATAAAATAACAAAACCACTATAAACTATAAAAAACAGAGCGGCACGAATTTAACCTCTAAAACTCTAAATAAATCCACAACATAGAAAAAATATTATCCACAAGAAATTAAATACGAATCAAGGTTAATGAACAGAACCTTGAATGCGAATGACAAATCGAATAAATCGACAATCTTGATGACGCGTCGTCTTCCCCCGTCGCACTTCTCCCATAAGTTACCAGGCAACCTATTCTGTTCATTATCCTTGGTCCCAGCCGCGAAATGACAAGTGGCGTGGAGATGAAGATATACCTGTCAGAAGTTGACTGAGCAGGGAATGAGTAATATAAAATATAAATAAACAGTAAAGTCAATCGAACGAAAATTTATTACCTACATCAGTAAACTATGAAGCAGTCTTAATAATTGGAATATACAACAATACCTACCAGTGCGAGGAAAGCGATCAGCGGACGTTTTTTATTTGTTTTTAGAACGTATTTAGATTTTTTTGCGCTATTGCGACTATTTATATTAAAATGTTTATAAATCACTAAGTAACAAATCAGTAGTTTTGTTTTGGTGCACAAAAACAAGTTAATTAATAAATAATATTCTGGGTGGAAAGCTTATGTAGAGTAGTTTCCATCCCAGCACTGCAAAAATGCACTTTCGATGTGTGTTTCTGTAAAACTAAAAATGGTACCTACTTAGCGAAAGTATAATATTATAAAAACTAAAAATTAATATATACATTTTATTTTTTCAAAGTGTCTAATTTTATATTTTTTTTAGATAAAGATTTGCCATCAGAAAATTGGTTATTTTTTTTCTTAACGTAATTATTAGGCAAAATATTTGAAAATCTTGAACAAGTCATTATAAGAAGCGCTTTATACTCCCTAGCACAAACACATACAGAAAAAAAATCGCTGAAGAATTCATCCTGTTCTATGCTTTTTAAAGTGAAACCAGTTAAAATAGAGGAAACGTCATTAATAATTTTTGCTAAAATAGCACACATATGAAAGAGCACCCCTTTATTAATGTCCGTTGGGATACTTAAGCCACCACGTTGCAGGTAGTCAGAATACCCATTTTAATAAACAAATATACAAAGTGTAAAAAAAAGGGTATCGACTTACCACATTTCCAAACTAACTGGGCACAAAATGTGCTGCCATTAGAGTAATGTAAAAGACCGCGGCCGGCTTCACTATTTGTCACTTTTTTTTGCTGATATTACGGAGAATTCGCACCAAAAATAGTAACTAAAACTTCGTAGAGTTTCTTGGCAATCATTTCACACAAGGTTTTTGTAAAATAGCAACGAAAACCCGGTAAAAAACGCAATTTAATTAGAAGAACCGAAAACCCAAGTTTATATACCTACTAGAAGTGCCAAATGTCACGGGACTAACCTATCCACATCCCAGCTTGCCGTTGTTTGTACTTCTTGGCTGGCGACTTCCAAGTGGCTGTGACAATGTATATTACTCGTCGTCTGTTTTTGTTGACCTAGTAACGTTTATACCTCATTAACTATTATTTGAACTGAGAATCTAGATTGATTTTAAACACATTTGGAACATGTCAATTTTCTATTGACAATATTTTACATAACATCCCTAAATAAACAATAACACACAGCTGAGCTTTCCCAAGTAAATCCTCATACGATAATTTATGGTTCATCCACCGATCTCCATATATGGATAAGCACAAACCGTCTGCATGCGTCGAAAAATCGTACCAAACATGGGGAAAAAAACCGGGTTCTGCGTCGGACAGAACTGAAAATAGGATAATTTTACTCATGCGCACAAACACCGAGAAGCGACAGAACGAAATCAGCTCATAAAGCTTTTACAGTTCGGTAATCAAAAATATTATCAAATTTCTCTGACCTTGCTTGTTGCTTGCGCTTGAAATAATTCTTTTTTCTGTGTTTGCCGTGATGGGTTTCGGCGTTTCGTTTCATTCATTTATTGAAGTACGTACGTGCATCTGAGTGGTTTATATTATCGTTTTCGTTGAAAATAACTAATTTACTCCTGGACATCTAGTTTAGTTTATTAATATAATAGTTCGTTATTAGTGTATTTTGTTGGTGTATAAGTTGGTGTAGACGTTAAGAATATGATTTAAAGACAAAAGACCTTAAAAGGCAATGGCGTCAACTGCCAAGGTCAAAGAAAATACTCAACGGTGTTTGATTTGGTGTTGCCAAAATAAGGGTAGAATACCAGGGATTTCTGATTTTAAGTATCATTTTCTTTTAAGTATAACTGCAGCATTACATACAAAATATGGAAATAATATCTTAAAAAGGATTTATTTACTGTCACGATGCATAAATAGCAGTGAGTTTATTCAGTTTTATCATTTTGTATTAAAAGAGTCTTCTTATAGGTAGGATGGATTTTAATTTACTTTGTTGAGGAGCTTTGATGCTCTAAACAGTTTTTTTTAGATCCTTAAATGGGTAATTGTTCCCCATACTTGTTTCTGCTATTTTAAAAGATTTTTAAAAATTGTTTTACATACTACATATATGGGTTCAATAATATAGAAATGATCCGTGGGGGGGAGCTTTAATTTTTTTCCAATATTTACCCCCTTCTTTTAAAAATTTGAGACAGAAAAGTGTAGTGAGTGACGTAAAGTACAATTTGTATGTCTTTTCTATCTGTAAAGGTAAAGAAAAAATAGAAGAAGGGAGTAAAAATTGGAAAAAAATGTTAAAGCTTCCCCCACGGATTATTTCTATGTTGAACCTATAGAACAGTCTGTCAAATATTAAAAAAAAATCTATTAAAATAGCAGAAACAGGTATACGGAACAATGAGGAAGTTTCATCAATTTTTCGATAGCCCATGAAAACTAAGTGGACACGTGTTTTTTCTTTTTTTCATAAGGCAAAAAATGAGGCAGATACGCCTTGAAATGTGCTTATGACGTCACAATACACATGAATTATTACGTCACACCATGCATTGTATATCTATATATACAAAACTAAAAACTGGCATAGCTCTCGTAATATTCATATTTAGTGGAAATAAAAAAATAATTATCATTTTTTTTCACTGCTGTAATAAAAAATAATCAGTTTAATTTCTCAGGAATCTTCCTAATTACTCTTAAATGTTTTAAGGTTTTCATGAGCATTTAGACATGTGTATAGTCTTAAGAATTTTGTATCTTGGTACATACTACCTACATATTTTGTACTAGTGGCTTTTTCCAAATAGACTACTACTACTACTACCTAATGTAAGTTAATGTAAATAAAACGTTTATATCATGATGTTTTGTTTTAATAAACTTTTCTTTGCCCCAAAGTTATTTTAGCTATTCATTGCAACAAAAATTCATATTTTAAAAAACGAAAAAAAGGTGTATTTCTTGCCTACAGATTGTGGTATGTAATGTGTGAATGCAAAATACTTTAACATTACAAATCTCTTTTAAAAGTAGTACCTATTCAAGACTAACTTAAAGAGAAAGTAAAATTTAAGGCAAACGCATATAAAAAGGGTTTTATTAGGAGGTGCTTCCATTTTTTAATATTTTTGAATCAAAGGGATGATTTAAAAATATATATATATTTGAAAATTTACAAGTTTCAGTGCTGCGCCTGTGTTACACCAGATTTTACAGTATAAATCATTCAAATTTTCTTGGTCATAAAATCATTTTGGGCAAACTAGTTAATATTTTTAACAAAAAAAAATGCATGCCACACATAAAGAATGTAAAAATTAGGTAGGTACCAAAATATTTGGTAGTATTTTTTTTGCATACCTATCAACGGTTTATTCCTTAAACATAATTATATACTTACTGTCATATTTTTACATTTTTTAATTGGTTTTTGTGTCGCCCAGGGACGAGGAAAGAAATAGTTTTTATTTTTTTTTGTCTCTAAAACAAAGCAAGATTTGGAAAAAATAGCAAAAGTTGTATATTTTATCGGTTGGTCCATTCTATTTCTTTTAAAAACGGATGGTTTGCAATTTTTGTGTTAAATATATCATCTATCAACTTGCTTTTAAATTTTTGGTAATATATACAACGGCAAAAATATGTTTCCAAATTCTTAAAATCCGGACCTGTCGCTTATTCGCGGCCATGCGGTGATGAAGCACGTGGAATCGATCGATAACATGCTAATTGAAACTGCGCAGACTCAGAATTACCCTCTTTTGTTTACATCTGAAGGCGCATGAATCAGTATGATTTGGATCGCTTTGTGCTTATCCATATATGGAGATCGGTGGGTCCATCCTGCATTTCAAGGTCACCGATGCCGATCATCGGGGCATCGGTGATGACCCCCGATCTCTAGACCGACCCCGCCGACTTGAGCTATGGCATATATAAGACCGCGCCACCAAGCGCATGCTACCTGCAACCCCACCATAAGTTCCCGGCCATGACGCCATCTGGCGACCATGTAAACCAATAGGGCCCTATCAATTGCATTTAAAGATCCTTTACAGGCGTAGCCGACTATATCAAAATCGGCCTCTCCTATTGGTCGATCCATCTCGTATTACAATATGTCTTCGTGATGCGATCAATTTCTCGCAAGAGCTCTCGTGGTGTAGAGGTTTAGATCGTTGGGTCTCACCTAGAAAACACGGGTTCGAACCCTGTTGTTTTTCTTAATTATTTTTTTTAATTATGTTTCTAAACAGCTTTTTTTCTTGATTTTGGGTATGTCTTGGGTTAGATTGGGTTAGCACCTGGTTAATTTCCTTTTCTTGAGCCCCCGTCGCGAGCGAAGCGAGCGGAGGGCCATGCGGAACGACCAATAGGAGAGGCCGATTTTGATATAGTCGGCTACGCCTGTAAAGGATCTTAAAATGCCTATCAATTATCATTTTTCAACCACGTGTATCTTCTGGTTTTGCGCACGCGTTAATCCGAAGGCTAGGTCGATAATCATCTGCAATATTTTCAGTCTTAACTTAAGCTAAATATAGATCCTCTTCTGACTTCACAGATCCATCCTCGGAATAACGTAATACCTAAATATTTTTTAAATTAATAAAAGTCTTGGAGTCTTGTGGGGATCGAACCCATGACCTCAACATTCATAGTCCAACGATAATTACCTCTAGTCCATTGGTGAATATTCGTTTTAATTTTGTATTTGAAGCTGACTGAAAGTAGATATTAATTCAATGTAAAGTCATAGCAAAGGTTCATTTCTATACTGGGGGCGTATCTCATACCTAATATTTACTCTATTTAGATAGCTTCCAAAAATTGTTTACAAATATATTAGCAATCTTATGCTTTTACATTGATTTTCAAGGCCAACAAAATGGCTTAAAAATAGATTTAAAAAAATGTAAAGACACCATTTATAGGATATGCCATCCTGAAATATTAGATATCTTCCAGGAGTAGATCGGTTTATTATATTAACTTGCTCGGAAATAATCGGGTAAAATCGTGAATGGCGGAACATTTAAATACTTTTTGCATTTAGCTTATACATATTATGCTAGGTGGAATAAGTTATTTTTTAAGTAAAAACCGCGAAAATATTGACCTCTACGAATTTTTTGCGTGTAAGATTATTCAAGACGAAGACAATGATGTAAAAATAAATTCAAGATAAACGCAAAAACACCACTTATATGTTATGTCATCATTTTCATATCTATCAGTATTCGGTGATGTGGATCCTGAGATTTTAAAGTTTTCAGGTAATGCCGGATTTTAAATAAATATAATTAAATCATAGAATGCTGAAATGTAACACACAGTACATAAAATCTCATGACGGCATGATCGATATCATTTATATTTTATGGATGTCTTTAGTAAAATATCATATTTGATGTGAAAGTCCAATATTTAAATAAAAACCGACAAATTGATAAACAGGCACTGTTATTATATAGGTATCATGCAGAATTCGACAACAATCAGTTTCAACACGGTACAATAAAACAGGCCCATTCATAACATATTCCTGTGAAGAAGTAAATTCTTAAGTTTAAAGACGGTTGTTTTCGCGCGGCCAATTCTTCCCTTCACTTCTTCATCACATTTCCATTTTTCATTTAGAGACGCGCCAAGATAGGTAAATTTGGCGACACGTTCAATATTTTCTCCGTTGATGTTGCGAGGAGTAATATGCTGATTTCTACTGATCACCATCATTTTTGATGTGGTAATATCTATATGTAGTCCGAATTTTATTAGTATTGACTGAAGCTCTTCAAGGCTATAAGCTAGGATCGCGGTATTATCTGCGTAGCGGATATTGTTTATTGGGACGCCATTGACTTTGATACCTCGGGTTTCATTTTCTACTGCTAGCTGAAACTGTTGCCAATACAGTTCTTTTATTATTCTAATATCCTTATCATCCAAGCCGATCTCGCGTAATCTTTCCACCAGCGTTTAGTGCTTTACGTTATCAAAAGCTTTCTGATAGTCGATGAAGCAAGCGGAACAAGCAATTTCATTGAGAAGAGAGCTTTTCTGGTGCCAAGTCTCTTGATAAATCCAAATTGCGTATCACCATTCATATCCTCACACTTTCTGTAGATTCTTGAGTGAATAACAGTGAATTACTCGAAGGAATGCTTTGAGCGCGTGGCTCATCAAGCTTATGAGTCTATAGTCTTCGCAATTTCTGGGATTTGCTTTCTTTGGAATGGCAACAAACGTAGACCTTAACCAGTCCCTGGGGATTTGCCCAGAGTCATATTATCCCGTTGAAGAGATATGTAAGATGTTTGGTATTTACTTGCTTCAAAACTTCTGCATATATGTCGTCATGACCCGGACTTTTACCATTCTTCATACAATTTATTACGTAATTGACTTCAGACTCAAGAAATTTTGGACCGCTCATATTTTCGGTAGTATTTGTACGAAGATCCTTAAACAATGCCTCCGCATAATTCCTCCAAGCGTCCTTTAGTTCGTCAGTGTCTGCTATAGGTTTCCTTGTTGATTTATTATTGACGGCACTGCTATTCTTATATTAACTCCAGTTATTTCTCTTATCTATGGAAGTTAAAGGCATGTAGCTGATGAAGTCTCTCAGCCTCGTCGCATGGTCTAGTCCATTTCTCTTTAGCTTCCCTTATTTTTCTCTTGATAGTGCGGTTTAGTTCTTTATATTTATCATGCTGGTTTTTAGAAAGTCGGCGTTCATTCATCAAATTCAGTATTTCGTCGGTCATTTATGGTTTGATTTTTTCATGTTTCGGTCGATCAAGTACAGTTTCCGTGGCCATATGAATGTTTGCAAAGACTGGTGTTGCAAATAAAAGTTCCGACGCGAGTGAAAATTGGCAGTCTATAGTTTATAGACTTTCCAGGACGTTGGTTGGTACAGAAGGTAGAAACAAAGTCAGTCAGTCAATTTCCGTCATAAATTTTCCTTTATATTTAATTTTCCAACAAGGCAAAGACTGACAAGTCACGTATTTTCATACTGTAAGTCTTGATAAGTTGATATTTTTTATTTTTATTATTAGAAATGGCAGATGAAATACAGCTTAGGTCTTAAACAAAAAGAAAACAAATTAGATGTAAGTTGACATTATTTAAGCTTTTTTTTGGAAAATACAGACTGTTACAGCTTGACAGAGCTAAAATAAAATGATTTAAGGGGCAGATTTTTTAAGTTTGAACCAGGCTATGACGAGTTTTCTCAGGCGCAATTAGATATTTCATGTTTAATAGAGTCAATAGCTGATTTAACCGAGTAGCAAAAAAAGCAAAAACTCGACGAGAAAAATTATGTTAACGATTATTTTGAGTGATTAGCTAAGGCTAAAGCAGCTATTGACAGATTCTAGGCAGGAAAAATTGAGCTGAGTAGTCAGAACTCGCAGAGTGGCGTATGTCAGGGTCAGGGTCCACTTGTGGTTTACCCTTTAAAAAATAATTTACCGGTTTTAAATTTGCCTTGTTTTTCGGGAAAAATCGAAAATTGGTTAGAGTTTAAAGATATTTTTTTGGCTATGAATGAGGGCGCTTCACCAGTGCAAAAATTGGAGTATTTTAGGGCTAGTTTGAGTGGCGGGCCAGCAGACTTGATTGCCTTGCTAAAAGTAACTGCGGCCAATTGAGACGTAGCTTGGTCACTTTTAGAGGACCGTTATGAAAACAATAGGCTAGTTGTTGACACTTACATTCAAGGTATTTTAGATGCTCCAGTTGTGGCAAACGAGTCCCATACAGAATTAAGAAATTTTTTTAACACATTTAATAAGAACATTAGGTCATTACAGGTATTAAAACAAGCTACTGATAAGTGGGATACATTGCTCATAGCAAATTTAATTAATACATTTGACAGTCAGACTAGGCGAGAGTGCGAGGATTACAAAATAAAGGGCACGTTTCCTACATGGACTGAGGTCGATACTTTCTTAAAAAATAAATGCGCATTGCTTGAAAAACTAGACTTGAGTAGCACTTTGGTAGTTAAACCTGGTAGGCAAGTTAATAAAAAACCACAGGTCAAGGATAGCAAATATTTTAGGCAACGTGGAACATTCGTGACTACTCCAGACTCAAAAACTAAAAATAGGTTTGCTTGGTATTACTGCAAATCTGATCACTTCATTTTCGGTTGCGATAAGTTTAAAAATTTGAGTGTTGAAGATAGGAATGCAGTCTGACCTGTTATAATCCATCGCATGAAGTATCAGGGTGCAGTAAGGCTCGCTGTAGATTTAATGATTCCATGCATAATTCGTCGCTACAGAGATCCCAGCACAGGGAAAATTGGGAAGGTGCATGTGACGACATCACAGACATCACAGGGAGGTGAGGAAAGCGGGACCGGTTCAACAAGCGACGATCTCGGTCGAATCGAGCGACATTATGCAGCACAGGTTTCAGAGTTTAGATTCCAATATTACTACAAAGTCAGAAATTAATTCAGACCAGTTTTCAGGCTTTAGTAAGCAGACTAGCTGCTCAGTATTATCCACAGGTGCTGGCATATCAGGCAAGATGTTTAATATTAAGGCTAGCAAAGTAATTATATATCGGAGCAGTTTGCTTCAAAGATAGGTGCTTTATTTATTTCAGCTAATTTTCAGATTACTAGAGTAGGACGTACTAGTAATATTCAGATTAAGTGCTAGACTAAGGTTAAGGCTCGATCTCGTTTTAGTAAGTATGCCAAGGAGCTCAGATGGCTTGTTATAAAGCAGGTTACTTCACCTATTCCTTTGTTTTCCTTTTTTTCCTTTACACATGGAATTGGCAGATCAATCTTTTAATATTTCACATTATATTGACATATTATATGACATAGATACTTTCTATGATATTTTGATGATGGAGCAGATTAAATTAGGCAAAGGTGTTGACATTTTACAAAGGACACAGTTAGGTTGAATAATCGGTGGTGAGTTGAGTTTTTCTCTTAGTACCTAAGGTTATGGATGACTACTGTGAGAGACATTTTTTACACACTTTGTAGAAAGATTATTCAGGTAGATTCATTGTTCAGATTCCATTTAAGCGAAATTTACTGGATTTAGGTGACTCGAAATTACCAGCATTACGTAGCTTAGAATCTCTAGACAGGATATTCGTGAAAAGTACAAACCTAATGAAAGAATATTCAGAATTTATGTCTGAATATGAGAATCTCGGCCACATGATTGAATTAAAGTGTGATTGGCGACAGAGTAAGAATAATGAGAGTTTTTTTGTTACCGGATCCCAGTTCGACTCTGTCCACGGCCGAGCTGGCCGTATAATTCTGACGTTTCCAACTAATAATGCGCATGCTCGAAATATGAAAATCGCATGAAAAATAGAATTTGGCTTCACTAACATCAAAGGTGCCGGCTCAGAGTTATATAACTGATTCGGTTACGGTATAAACTGTGGTCGGGGGTTCCCATCCCAGACGCGAACAAAGGAGAAGCGGAGCGCCAGGAAGCAGTGTTGCCGGTTGCCACTTGTAACCTAATTATGGAATTGTATTTTTCCTTAAAATTAAGTTAATCGATAATGTGTAACATAATCGATAATTATAACATATTTTTTTAGTCTAAGAATCTAGGAATTTTTCAACTTCGCCGGTTTTATTTTTACTGTACGAAACCAATTTAACAAACAAATTATAATTATTTTATTTGTTTTAATCAGTGCTGACCCCTCTTGGCAGTTAAAAAAAAGCTACATTAAATAGTAGCTAAACCCCACGCAAAACAAATAATCCCGAGTCGGTCCGAACGAGTTTCGTTATTTACCCTTGTCTATACGGTCTAGCGAAATGCTTCCAAGAGGCCTCGTGGTCTAGATGGTTTTGGGTTTGCAATATGGCATTCAGCGTTCGATTCCCGTCGGTGGCAAGAAATTTATTTAACTAAGGTTATGTTTGTTTATTTTTGTAAATTTGGGTTAGTATTGGTTAGTTTTGGTTGGTTGCGCCCCGGAGCGAGCGGAGCTCCATGAGTGAAGTTAAGATTGACTTCTAAATTCGTTCGGGCCAACTCGCGATCTATTGTTTTGCGTGGGGTTTAGCTGCTAGTGCTAGAAAACGTCTCTTACTTCAACGAGTGGGGAATCCCTGGACTACACGCACGGGGTTCCGTGTAATTCGCTGATTTCTCATTTTTTATGCCGATTGGGATTATCGATGTTGGTTCTGCCTTCTGCTGTGGTGTATTTGCTCTAAGTGTGTTCAGTAGTTTAATGACAAATATTTTGTATTATCGCATGTGTCGAATGTGATTTTTTTTAAACAATATGGCAAATACAAGTAAATTCAAGTTAATGATAGCTCTGATTCTCGTTCGGAAGGAGAAATTAAGAAATTAAAGTTTTGTGTTATTTTTTGATTTTTTAGGCAATTAAAATAAGCATGACGTATTTTTTTCCAAAACAACAAAATGAAGAAAATTGCCAATCACCTGTTTAATTTATTTTTGTTATTAAAATTTAACTAAACTTTCGGGCTATTAACATCACGTTCTTGACGAATTGGCGAAGCTCACATTAATTAGAAAATCAAGATTACTATATTTCAAAATCTCTTCGTACTTATGTAAATATATTTCACTCCAAATTCAGTCTTTTATCATGCAAATGAACTAAAGGAAAGCTAAATATTCATAAAGAAAAACAATAAAGTTACTAGCATGTAGCTACACTATACCTCTCTAATATAAAAAATATATTTAATAGACTTCCAATATTGCTTGTGTTGCGGCATTGTCATAAAGCCGTTCTCCTTGAAATGTCTTTGTCACATTTTTCTAAGTGATCAGGGATCACGTTGTAGGGTATGATATTAATCCAATAACTGGTTATTTTAAGCATTCTTCAACTATTTTTGCCGGGTATTTCATCATAAACGGTTACCCTATTATTCATGAAATACAATAATTGTAATTAAATTACCTTCAATACAGTATCTGTACTCATTGCTCCAAAGGGTCCAATAGTCAAGACTAGTGGTCTTTGAGCTCGCATTATCATAATATGAACTAGCTTAGCACTTGTTTTATCCAATAAATGCCATTCTGTCTCGTATAAACCATCTGCAATGGACACGCTCTAGAAGGAGAAAACTTATATGTATTAGTTATATTTGGTTCATTCTTTATGGAAAATCACTTAAATCGAAGAGTTTGTCAGTGGTCGTTCCAGTAGATCCCATTTTATGTAAACACTAAATATTTATGTCTAATAGTTTCATAGAAAGCCGAATGTAAGGATCTAAACTAACCAAATGGAGATACAAAATTTACGTATGATTTTAACAACGAAATTGGACTAGCCATCTCATTGCGATGCCACCAACATTGGCCATAAAACATCTGCTTTTATATCTAAGCCCAACACTCTAATACCTCGTAGTATTACACTAAATCTATTTTTTTATGTTCGGCACAGACAGAAAAAAAAGGAAAATCCTCAACGAGCGGTGCTTGTGCGGAGAAGATGGTGGATGTTGGACTTGAAGCGATGTAGGTTGTAATTTTCGGTAAAGACGTTACTCGAAAGTCCATTCCAGAGCGAGATAGTCCTCCAGACAAAGGAGTCCCGCAACAGGGACGTCCTAGGTGTTCGCAACTGAATCTTACGATGATGAGGAGCTTGTGTCTAATGGGTGTCTCTGTTTAGCACAACTCTGGGTGGAATCATAAGTGTCAGCTCGTTCGAACACCTTCCGTAGTAGTATCGACGGTAAAGAGATAGATTCGCCACTTTTCTTCGATGTTCAAGGCTATCAAGGTCTTTAGTCAACTCCGGGTCATCCACAAGACGGACTGCTTTCCTCTGTATGGAGTCTAATATTTTGAGCAAGTGTTAGGATTAGTTTGGGTTAGTGCCGAGCTCCACACATAGGAACAGTATTCCAGATATGGCCATATAGAGCAGTAAGAGCTGATGAGGTGTATACAACTTGTTTGCTCTATAGAGTACTCCTCCTAGCTTTTGTGCTGCGGCCTTGACGATTTTTGTGAGGTGATTACGCCAAGACATATTGTTGGATGAGGACAGAGTCAGTCTTTGTCCTGCTATTGATTAATCAGGTCCTGCGGTATTTGTTTTTTTTTAAGACAGCTGCTTGAGTCTTTCCTGCGTTAGACTGGACATTATTTTCCTCACCCCATTCCACGATGGCGTTTATATCCTCAATAATGGCAGTAATCTGATTTTCTCGCTCGCGTTATGAACGAGCAGCGGTCATTGGAGTTCGCGACATGAATGGATAAAAGAGTGCTGTCATCGGCAAAGCTGTAGATAGAATTGTTTGTTCTGTCTAAAGGATCGTTGATATAGAGCAGGATCAGTGTGGGAGATAATATACACCCTTGAGGAACTCCGGCACTGATTTTAAATTTCTCCGAGAGATGTCCACCAATACCAACGCGGATGCTTCGATCCCTTAAAAAATTGGAAATCCATAGAAGCAGTGCTGGTGGTAGTCTGTATGCTGTCAATTTGCTTAACAATCCATCATGCCACACCCTATCAAATGCTTTGGATATGTCGAGAGCAACTGCACGAGTTTCACCGTAGCTCTCGATGGCTTTGATCCACAGGTAGGTCACGTAGGTCGAGAGAACTCCCATTTATCTGTGCTGGCGGAAGCCATATTGGCTTATGATGCCTGTCGATTCGAGATATTTTTAGACCTGTTCATTGATCAGTTTCTCCATGACTTTGGACATGATGGGAACTAAGGCAATTGGACGGTAGTTATTTGGAATCGTTTTTTAGCTTTCTTCGGGTTGGCAAAAATTCAAAATTCAAAAAATTTTTATTTACGCCAATAGCATTTACAATACTTCTATTCTATAGCTATATATATGTACATGAATATCAATATCAAACTCAGTAAAATGACTAAAATAAATAGGAACCAATAATAAGAAAACATTTAACATAGGCAAGATGGCGGACTTACAGCTCTTATCTTTTTTTTTATAACTATTTTAAAAACAATAACACTAAAGCTATTAAAGCTATTTAAATCAAATGACAAGCGATACTTAAACAACACAAATGCCGGTTATTTATATCACAGAGTTAAAACAACACTAAATCTACTATAAAACATTCAGTACAAAAGTTTTTTCAATTTAACACTAAGACTATTAATTGAGTCATAAAATAAGTCAATTTCACTATTTTTTATCACAGAGTTTGCCAAGGTACACATTCTAGAGACTGGAGAATTTATTCCATAGTTAGTTCTGTGAACATTAACATTAAAAAGTAATTTATTTCTAGAATTGATGGGCGAAATATGAAAACCAATAGCTGCAAGTAAATCAGGGGCATCCAACATATTGTTAATTATTTTATAAAAAGTTACAACATCTATATATTGCCTTCTGCTCTCCAAAGAAGATAAGTTTAGAAGCGACTGAATTTCAGAACAAATTACATCTTCGTAAGGAATATTCAACCTGAGACCAATTCTCTTTAAAAACTTTCGTTGTACGCGTTCTTTATGAACAGTATAAAATGGATGCCAAATGCAGGATGCATATTCTAAAACTGATCTTACCAGGGCACAGTAAACATCCTTCAATACAAAAATATTCGCAAAACCTTGCAAAGATCGGAAAAGAAAACCTAATAGTCGCATTGCTCTATTGGATATATAATCAATACGCTGAGAAAAAGTAAGTTCAGAATCGAACCAAATCCCCAAATCCTTAACAACACTCTGACGTTCAAGCAGAAAATTATCCAATAATTGAAAATAAATGGATTCTTTTTACGACTAAAAGATATTACCTAACATTTATTGGCATTTAAAATTAGTTTATTATTATTGCACCACAACAAAAAGCCATTAAGATCACTTTGCAGCAACTGACAATCTGAGGGTGATTTTATGACCCTAAACATTTTTACATCATCTGCAAAAACCAGAAATGATGAGGCAGAAAAAACAGATTTAACATCATTGATAAAACAATCAAAAAGGAATGTCAAGGTGGCCCTTGAGGAACACCTGATGCAATCAAAACTTCTGAGGACACAAAGTTTTTTATTTTAACCGCTTGTGTTCGACCTTTAAGAATGCTACCAAACCACTCCAATAGATTACCACAAATTCCCAACGTCGAAAGCTTTCTAACAAGCAAGTCATAGTCAACCTTGTCAAAGGCTTTGGAGAAATCGGTATAAATTGAATCAACCTGCCACCTATTCTCCAAGGCCTCCAACAAATCCTGTTCATAACACAAAAGATTGGTAATGGTGGACCGACCCTTGATGAAGCCATGCTGTTCACTCACAATAACATGTTTAAACAATGGAGCAACTCTATCAGCCACCAGCGCTTCAAAAACTTTTGATATCAATGATGTCTTCGATATAGGGCGATAGTTCTCCACATTTGACCTATTCCCGCCTTTGAAAATTGGTGTAACAAAGGTTTTTTTCCAAAAATCTGGAAAAATCCCTCTATTCAATGAAAGATTAAAAATGTTACATAAGACTTGGGCAAGCACAAACTTACAAGACTGCAAGAAAACCACAGGAATGCTATCTGGGCCAGGACCAAGACTCGGCTTCAATTCACTCAACTTATTAAAGACATCAATAACAGATACCTGAATCACACCCAAACTTATAGACCTTTCACAAGAAACATCTGGGAAACTCTTTGAACCCTGATGTGTATTAGTAAACACAGATGCAAAATGTTGGTTGAAAAAGTGTGAAATTTTCAATGGATCATCTGATTCGATATCCCCAAAAATCATAGTCCGGGGATATTCAGCATTACCCCGTTTTGAATTGACATACCTCCAAAATGATCTCCTGTCAGTTAGCCTACTTTCGAGATCCCTCAAATAACCGGTATGTGACAACCGTGCCATTTCTCTACCTTGCCTTCTCAAATCAGAAAATCGAACGTAATCATCCATGGATGATGACTGCTTAAAGTTTTTATGAGCTTCCTTCTTTTTCAAAATTAAATCCTTCAAATCATGTGACATCCAATTTGGAAATTTGGGAGTTTTGTAACGCGCAACAGGTGTATACATTTCAATAATAGAATACAAAATATCATAAAACTTACACACAACCACAATAACGGGACAAAACATAAATGTAAATAAAATAAAATATACATAACTATTATTTGATCCCCTCGCTTGCTTGCTGAACAATGTAAAATTGGAAATTGGTAGACATTTGACATCGTTACAAAGGTTAAAAAATGTTACGAACTAACATTTCTCTGCAAGCAGAAGTTATAATTATAATAATTACCACGGGATGTTTCTGAAATTATTAATTAGTAGACTTATATTAGGTAAATATGCATTTTGCATATATGGCACTTTTATAAAAATTGCAGTTCTTTGCATCTTTTTGAAACATTTTAGAAAATGCGCATAAAACTTCGTTTTTCTAGATTCCCAAGATTTAATGTTACCGAGAACTTTGTACTTTGATAAATTTTTATGATTTTATAGCCTGATTAAAACCGATTCCGAAATCCATTCCAATATCTGCTTCTGTTTTCTCCATAATTTTTGGTGCATATATTTTAGTGTTCCATATAGAGAAAGAAGGCGGTTAATTTTGTGCTTTATTTGGTTCGATGTTTGATCTGAAAACCGTATTTTGTATTATTTAATGTATTGGATTTTTATGTTGTCGGTTTTTATTTCTCCTTTTCCTGCTATTAAATGTACTATATTTGTTTTCCAGATGTCCATGATAGTTAAAAGGAAATTTCTTATAGTTGGATGTATTTTGTAACTTTGCAGCATTTTCTTTGGCCATGAATGCGGCAAACTCTTGTAATCTCCATAACATGTTTGTAGATTTCTTTGTTGCTTTTCTGTTTGTATAATTATCACAAAGTCTATTATTGACTGTTCCTTGTATCCTTGACCGTTCTTACAGCCTTTTTGCTCTTCCAAAATTACATTATATTTTTGAAGGTGTTGTTTATTTATTTTTATATATTGCTGATGGTATTATTGAATACAATGCCTGCAAACAAGTTATAGGTCGATAATTAGCTGTATTTTGTATCTTCTGGTTTTCTGGTTTTATATATGTTTTCCCTTCTGTTAAGAGTTGAGGTAAAATAAAAGTTTTGTGCTGTTTTTTCTATTCCTATATATTTATTTGAATAATTAAGTATTTACATATCGATGTGAACTGTTTATACCAATAGTTTTGTACATGATCTGTTTCTAGGCATTTCCAGTTATGTGTATGTTTTATAATGTTTACCAGTTCTTCTGTTTTCATTTTGTATTAGGTTGGTTCTTTTGTCTCTTGATGCGTATTCTCCTCCTCTCTTATCCATGGAGCTGTATAGCTTTTGACCGTATTATTTCCAAAATTTGGTGATTTCTACTCTACTTGTTATTACTTCAATTTATTTTCTTGCTGTTATTTTCTTATTGAACAATTTTCCTGGCGGTTAAAAAGAGCATTACCTGTTTTTCCATCGTTGGATTCAATGTATCTGCGTAGGCGTGCTGAGTATACTGTTTGATGTGTCCAACGAATTTGTATTTCTTCGCTGTCTATTTTTGGTTGCTTTCAATCTGTTTTAATATTTTCTTTGATTTGTTTCGATTTATATACTCCGTTAGCCTTCCTATGATTCAGTATTATTATATTGTTTTCGATCCTTCATTGCCATTTAGAGACATAAATGGCAATGAAGGGCTTGTTCTTGATTTTTGGTTTTTATGTTCTAAAGTTTTCTATTTGTTACATGTTAGTACTGCTGAGGCCGCTGCATATATCATTGTGTGAATGTCTTCCATTGTGCCTGTGGTGTCTAAGTATTCAGCAATGATTTGTCTGTGCATCGTGTCTATTAATATCTTTGTGTCTTTCTTAAAGTGTAATTTTGGAAGAATATTTCTCATAGAGGGACTGCTCCCTCCTCAGCTTGCTAAACTCGTTTTCATTTCTCTTTTTAGTTTGATTTCGAACATATTGTGTAGTTGGTTGTTTGAGATCTTCATTTGATATTCTTCTTCTACGTAGTCTTGTTATACTAGTCGTTATGAGGGTAATTGCACCTGCTTATCTGTTTTTTTTTGTGAAGCGTGGTTGTTCTTGCTCATTTGTATGCATTATGTTTGCTTCTTTCTTCTCTCTCAGTTCCCATGTGACTCATTTTTTGATTTTCTGTATTTCGTGTGCTGTTAGCCTATTGTTCTTTAATATTACACGTTTCTGGTCTATCAATATTTGTGCTGTGAGAACTAGCTAGATTTGGGTATTTTGTAATGAAAAGTATGTATAGTTCTGAGCGATATCTCATTGTTATGGTTTTAAGCTTTGTTGAAAGGTAGAAATAATGTGTGGTGTATGTCAGTGTGGTCACCGAACATTAAGAATAGACTCGAAGATTTACTCTAAGGCCTGCCCCCAGCATTTCCCTCCTTGCCCCGTCTCGAAACCTTGTGAAATGCTGGCTAACCGCTCAGACCTCGTGCCACGTTTCATCCCGTCTCGTCTAAAGTCTGGCGTCTCGCATTTGTAAGCGATACATCAAAAGTGCCGACTGAGAGTGAACCTTCTAGTCTCTTGTTAATGATTGGTGGTGCGGTTCATTTCATCATTTAATGACATGCGTTGTCGTGCTGGTTTTGCCTTGCAGGTTGTTGGTTTCTTCAGCAAAATATCATCATCTTTATTTTGATCAAGGAATCTATTTTCGCGCCAATCTTCTTCTTTTTGTCGCTTTTCCGAAGTTTTTTGATGACTGATTTTAGGATAATCGGTATCTTTCATTTATGTTGTGAGTAGTTCAAAGTGTCCTGCTTCAGGATTGTCAATCAGTAGTAGGTAAATTGTCTTGATATGTTATCATATATGTCTCTTATTTATTATCGTTGGTTTGCCCTTCCAAGGTTATTTCTTCAATCGCGTTCTCCGATGTTTGTGATAGATGTGCAAATTAAGCTTTTGAATTTCAAAGAGAGCAACTATTTCAAGACTTGTTCCATATGTGTTTGTTTTTTCCATATGGTCATGGTGCATCTGCATGTTTCGCATACTAGTGTCTTCTATTAGCGCATGGTCCTGAAACTCTGGCCAGTTATGGCTTATATATTTCAGTGAGTCTTTTCGTATTTGTTTGTAGTGGTTTTAGTGGCGATATAAATATAAGCTCACTACTCTAAAAAGGCAACTCCGACCACCAATATCTGATCTTGTAAAAAGCCGGTTTCTGAAGTAGGTTCGGCTGTAGCATTTTTGTCGACAGAAGTCCGTCTGTTCAACGTTCTGTCGCCACTATCCACTTGCTGTCACACTCAGCAGTGGCGCCAAGAGTGCCCTGGCGATCCCCAGACAGCGGCAGTTTTCCGCGGCTTCTTGTTTACATCATTTTCATGGATGTCCCCTTTAACGTAGGAAATACGGCATTTTTACCCTACTGCCAGATAATTATCTAATAGCAACCAAAATATCTACCTTTGCCGGGCTATTATTTATGTTATTATTATGAATATTATTATTGTTATTAATATTATTATTATTATTATTATTATTATTATTATTATTTAATAATGGAATAAATATAGTAACTAATATAATTCGTTTGTTGTAATTAATTTTAATTTTTAGATGAGTTGCTGTCCTCCTGGATGTTTTTCTAACCACAAATCCTGACCAGTACACAATTACAGCTGGTCCGCCATTAGGTCCTTCCCACCACAAACTTATTACAACGGTTTGTGAACTGCCACTCCTACGGAAGGATCCACCATTGCCTCGTAAAATATGGCATTACAATTGTGCAAACTGGGACGATCTAAAAGAGTTCTCCTAGATTTTCCTTGGCTCGACGTCTACACTGACGAACCGTCAATCTGTGGCGAAGAAATTACGAAAGTAATCTCCTCAGGAATGGAAGCATATATCCCAAATTCCATCAAGTTACCGTCTAAAGGAATGCCCTAGTTTGACAGAAGATGTGAAAGAGCTGTAGGTAGGAAACAGCAAGCTTACAAGTACTGGCAGCAAAATCAGACCGCTGAAAGTCTGAAACTATTTTGCCGAAGCGAGAAACGAGCGCAAACGTGTGATTCACGAAACAAGGATCATTACAATCAAAGCAACGCAACGCTTGTCACACAGCTAGGACAGAGACGGCAAGAGCGCACCCGTTCGTCGTTCAACTGGAAACACCTAGAGCATCGCTTTACAAGGACTCCATTGTCTAGCGCACTGCATCACTTTGGAACTCATTCCCAGGATATCTGTTTCTCCCCAATTATAACCTAGAGCTGTTCAAGAACCGTGTCAATCAACATCTTCGCACACACGCCGCACGTCGAGTGCCATAGTGTGTGCCACTACTATAAAAAGGCAAATTATCAAAATATTGTGTATTTTCAAATAAGTATAATGAAGTTTTATATGGCGGTGTAATAATTTTTGAAGTGTTATATAGTATTTGCACAGATTATTTATAGATACAGTACATACAACATAGGAATTTGGTCCGTAAATATTGGAACAGTTCGATTTTGCCAATGGCAAACATTTTTAAAATTTCATTTATATGCCGCATTTAGGAAAAAAGATGCTGTATTTTGCACGCATCGGTTTATTAATTCTAAATTTATTGATTTGATTTGCTAACAATTGGCTTGAAAATGCCACTTTCCTAATATGAATTAACTATATTTTAAGTATAGGTTAGCTATATACTTGTATTAGCATTTATAACACGTTGTGACTCTATTTATTTTAGTTGATAAGCGATGCACATTATTATTAAGATAGCTTGGCTTGATTTGTATCACATTACCGTGGAACGGTCAACGAACCGATTTATATTTTTAAGAATTCTGTTAGTGAAGCCTGCAAATACGCTGCATTTGACTTGTTGATCCATATTTTAATTCTGGTTGGCATATTCCATAACCTTTTGGGAACCCCTGGGTTACAGGCCGCCATTTCTGAAGATCGTTAGAGCGTTTTTGGACCTCTGCTTTAATAAATTTCTCGCTTTATACGGCAGACTAGTTTTTGTGAGGTTCATGCCAAATAATAGGGATGGACTATCCATCCGTGTTTGTCGCTCTCGATTTAGATTTTTGATGGTTTATCATTCTCGTAAGAGTATTTCCTGGCATTTCTTGAAAAATGCAATTTTAGCTCACTGTACGTGGCTTCCGCCGTCGTTTATCATCCTAATAAACGAGAATTAAGGCGTTTATTGTCTTGGAATTATTCCCCGTATCGAAAGCGCTCGGCTTGTTTCAGTCCATCCCTACTTCTTAATCGGAAATAAGCAAAGGCAAATTGACGAAAACGATCGAGAGTTCCTTCAAGTTTGACCAGTCGGTGAGGAAAGAAGCTTTCTGTTCTAGTAGATTCGTATAGACTCCACATTTAATTTGTGATTTAATTCAACCCGTTTATTGGGGATATTCTGTGGAATCTCTTGGTCTTTCGGCACGACCGATTAATCGGAATCTAGATACTGCTGTATTAGGTAAGCATTTTCTCTGGATTTCTTTTTCTATTGCCTGTGAAGCGCGTGAACGCCATGATGCTAACAGTTTTTTTTATTATTTATAGAGGCTTCCCACGTTCGTCATACAAGACCGAGACAGTCGAATCTCTCATAGTTAGCCCTCACACACACACACACCATCGAGGTAATTATTGCTACCATTTTGCCTAAATTAATGATTTAATTGCTTATCTGTGTTACCTTTTTTTTGTGCATACCTCCATTTGCTTTTGCGTTCCACATGTTATCTTATCTACTCCATTTTATCTAATCCTAATTTTTATTTTAATGTAAATTTAATTTTGATCATATGGGGAAGTTTCTATATTCTTTTGGGGGTGATTCATCCCTATCTTTTTTTATATTCAAGTTGTCTGAACCTTAGTATCTTTTATTTGCCGATGGTCATTGAAAATTCATGGATAATTCTTTTTTTTGGAGAATTTGTTTCATAAAGAAAATATATTCATGCGAGGGGGGGGGGGGGTATGGTTTTTATTAAAGTAAGGAGGCTTCGTTTAATGCGTACTGGATTATTTCAGGGCTTTTTCCGGAAGGCGACCACCTTTTTCCGGAGGGCTACCACCTTTTTCCGGAGGGTTACAACCTTTTCCCGGAGACCACCACGCTTACCCGCAGGCCACTACCTTTACCTGCAGCTAGAATCACCCTGTTCTAGTGGGTTGGAAGCAGGCTTTACCAGCCAGATCTTCCCTCGAGGCCATCAAGAGCCAATACCTGAGGTATCTTTAAGTGCCCGACGCCTCCACCAGAGTACGACGACCGGATTTGGGGTATTGTACCGAAGCTTTATCGTTTGTTTATCTGTTTAATATAATCGCTCTTAGTTTTCCTCCTTTAATATAAATCAAACATTGACCGCCAAGCTCTGAGAGAGCTCATTATTTTATTTTTATTTATTTACTGGTTTATCGGACCAGTTAATCTGATTGCTCTGAATTTTCTCTCTTTTTAATAAACGTTAAGCGTTGGATTAATAGTTTTATTCTTTTCATTCATTAATCGAGTGATATAACCGCTCTGAATTTTATCATATGAATCAAGCATCGACAGTCACGCTGTCAATAGCTTTATTCTAGTTTTGCTCTATTGTTAATTTATCAAGTCTTTTGATTTAATTATTGTGGCAGTTCATTGCTACATAGTATTATCGCTACATTTAAAATCGGTGCAGCTATTAGCGCACGCATACCTAGTAGTAATTAGCTTAGTGAACGTCAAAGTGATCACTTTATAGTAGTATTTACGGCATTTAGTTGTAAGGCATACAGAACCCAGTATTAACAACTGAATTGGTCTCCGTACAATCTCCATATTGTACTCTGTTTATTTTATCATTACGTCAATAGTCATTTAACGTTCCGTTTGTCTTTAACCAACCACATTCAATTTAACATTTTTTCCTCCAGATAGATGGTTGTTGTGTTTTCAAAAAAAGGAAAGAACTTAGAAGCAAATATATTGTTCCGTAAATTTTTCGATTGTGTTTTTTTTGATAAGTTGAGTTAATTGATAAATTATCGATTTTATAATCCCGCCTATATTCTCATTTTCTTGTTAGTTTGAAATTAAGTACTAAGTACCGGTTGATTTTATGAGCTGACCTAGCCACCCTGCACAACATCCGCAGAGCTTCTTCCGTTACGTTGGCTAGAATGGGTGGCGCTCAAACGACCTCACGACAGGGGCCGGGCTTTGCAATACAACTCTCTGGGACTAAGGTCCTTTTTAATTAATTGGGAAAAAAAATCTTTACTTTCATTTTGGGATTCAATCAGAAAAACGTGTTGCAATATACTGTATAATAATAATTTTGTCAAAAGGACATATAACATACACAAATCTTAGTTATATCTTTATATTTCTACAGATCGCTTCAGATTTACCAAAATAATGTCCAATTTTAATTAAAAATTCTCAATATCTTATATTTTGTAAAAAATATTAAAACTATGTTATTTAACCTTCAACAAGATAGAGCTTGTAAATGCCTATGCTCATGTCCTCATGTGTTAATACTAGTAGCATTAATATTATCAAATAAAGAGGCATAATACTCATGTTTCTATAATTATTGAGATACATTAGATAAAAATTATAGGTGTAATATAATTGCTAACAAGTGATCTGATATATCTTAAAAATTTAGAAGTTATATTATTATCAGGTTAATTTATCCCCACATGCATTTATCTAAAGACTTTCTCAACCATTTCTAATAACTATTGCTAATGTATATTTGTAATCTCTGAAATAGTCGAGCTAACTAATTAATAAAGCAATATTTCATTATACCTGAAGTGTAACTTCATTTGCAGTCCACGCCATTATGAACATTTGTTGAAACAAAAGTATGAAGAAAACAAAATGCCATATAGATTGTAATGATGTCTCCTAGAAATACAAACAAAATAATTAATTATGCAATAAATTATGCAAAATATCTACGTTAACTTATATTAAAATTGTATCATTATTTTATTAAATTTGTTTCTATAAAGATAAAGTAATATAATCAAGTTTTGCAAGTGTTTCATCGCATTTGTATAAAAACACTTATATATTCAGTATGTCCAGGGACAGAAACGATACGTGCAAAATATGCATACATTTCAAAGAAATAAACAAAATAATTTTTTCATAAAAGCTTCTGCCTCTTGAAAAAACCTTATAATTTTTATACAGAATGCTCGCACAAAATATTAGTTGCGATAATAAAAATTTGTAAATGTCAAATGTAAGTAGAAAGTGACTGCGTACTTATGCTCGACAACTCAATACTTTAAAAGAGGATTGGTCGGTACAAACGAATTAATTTTCTAATTTATTATGACCACAAAGGTGGGGGTAGCAATTAACAGTATAATTAACTACAAGCAATGTTAGTGGACTGTATTAAATAGGGTGGTGGGGTTTTTACACATAAGTTTTGAATTGAAACTAGGTAGGTAGGTTAACTAAGTACTTTAATAATGTAGGTGTAAATTGCATTTGAATTTAATATGGTGAATATATAGCTACAATTTATATACAATTTCTAAGCTACTTCCATGCATTCAATTATTCATACATAAAACTAAATATGCAAAACAGGTTACTTTTGCAGATCTTTAAGGAAATTTATATTTAAGAATAAAACAGTGTCTTTCCTGAATTTAATAACTTTTCTATTTTTAACTACTAACTGTGTCTTTCTCACGAAATACCTTGATCTACTCGTTTTTCTACTTCCCTCCAACCAGACAGGGATCTGACTTTAAATCCTTAATAGTGCAGGCACGATTTGAGCTATAAATTTGGTACCGCCATTTTACTGCTTCTCTTCAACTAAGAGCCATGACACACACAGCGGTTTTTGCCGAATCGGCTGCCGAGTCGGATGCCGACTCGGCGCGTATAATATACTTAGCAAATGGGGGAAAACACACACGGCGGCGATTGACGAGTCGCTGCTTGTTAGCCGCCTCGGCACGTCATCTGATGCATGCGCCGCGCCGCGGCAAAAACAGCTGTGTGTGTCATGGCTGCCGACTCGGGAGCCGATTCGGCAAAAACCGCTGTGTGTGTCATCGCTCTGAAGTAAGCCGAGGCGCTATGTCGTTTCTGACTTTAAGAAATTGCGTAAAAATGCCCAAAAGAGGTCTTTGTCCAAACTTTAACAAAGACTACAGAGGTACACTAGATATTTTCTAATATCTGTGCATACAAACGGAGAAATTGCCAATGACCTTTGGCCGGATGGAGCAAAAGCACGTTTTACTGCTAATCGAGTGAACGCTCGAACTGTACTTGCTAGAGAGCGGTGACTGGACCGATCTAGCACGCTTGAGGGGTTGTAAAAGCACTTATAACTAATAAAATAACTAAATCTTGGCTTCAAACAGGGCTGCGACGGGGGCAGTTGTTTTTGGCGCTAACTTTATGCGGAGCGGTGACAGGACCGACGCATCACGGTTGAGTGTTTGCCAAGCACTAATAAAATCAATTTCTTCTTCTAGCAACCCCCTAGCGGCAAGACCAAATAAAAGTGGGGTATGGCGCAAATGCCGAATTCATTTGAGATTAAAAGGGTAGAAACTGTTTCTTTCTTTATTTGACACATTATTGTTTACACAATACTAACGGAGACAAATATATATTCAATTGAGAACAATTTAGAACGATGTGTTTGACGAAATATCAGATTGTTTAGCGGGGATATAAGCGTGGGCGAGCCCATTGTCGCATTTGAGAGGGTAGAACAACGCTCCTGCTCTCTTCGACATATTTTTGTCCACACAACAGTGACTGAGACCAGGATATGTTAAATTGAAAATGATTTAAAACGTTTTCCCTGACGTAGTGACAATTGGCAATTTCAGCGATTCTTTTATATAATGGGATCGACCATCCAGGTTCGGACTAAGGAGTAACTGAAATACAATGCTTTAAATACACAAATTTCTGTTTACCTGGGGTGAAATAAATATCTTCGTGGATTAATTATGGCTCATTCATACTACATACATACAGGGTGTTATCACCAAAATATATAGTGAAAAACGAAAGTTAAACACTTGTTTGGGTTAGTTTCCCCAACAAGGATCCTCAGAATATCATACGGGGGGAGTATTGTGCATTCTTTAAAAATAGTAAATACTCCCTAAAGTTTTGGCTGGAGAAGAAGCAATGATTTAAAATAGTCATAATTTATGTCACATTGCCTAAAATTTTTGAAAATTCAATCGCTTTTATATTTGTACCAATTCTAGAAGAGAATTCATTATTTAGAAAAATTAAAAATGGCTTTCGGTTTGTAATTTCTTTATTAGTTTGGTTTTGACAAAGTTTACAGAATATTGTATATTCCGTAAACTTAGGTTTTGACCTAGTAACCACACATTACCATCTTAACATCCTACGTATAAATCTTGGAATATAAGATAAGATGTTAAACAAATCATTTTTCAGTAGACAAAATCAAACATTTCTTAGAATAGTTTGTCACATCTCACCGAATTTTATACCTAAAGGTGTAAATAACCCTAAAATATTTATTATAATATAGACATCCCGACAAAATAAAAGAAACCTCCTTACTTCCGGTTTGAGCAGATGTTCATCTAGTATATCCAAGAACTATCAAATCTGAGATAAAATATTATATTTTTATATTTATATTTAAATATATTTTCATGAGACTGCTTTGTTAAGCCTCTTCGGTTCTGCAGCCCTTCAAATTAATACAGATACCAGTTTTCCCCTAACCATATTTAAGAAACAATTTCATTTACAGGGCTTATTGTCACTTCCGGTCCTGCCGTCGAAGGACAAACACGTTGGAAACGTATTACAGAATTCGGCACGGGTAGTGGAAGCTTATTGCTTAGAAAACGTGTTCTAATCCTTCGGGGGGAGCCTGGAAAGACTGAACGGTGTAAGGGGTGGGTCGCGTAGTAGAGAGTGATTCCTACTAGGACTCCAGGGTTAATTTCCGTACGCGGTAGAGTGGCCTGGGGGCGGTCGGGGGTATATTCTACGGGGATTTGGAGTCTCTGAGACAAAGTAGTTATACCAACAGTGTGCGAAGCCTCCTTGCATAAGAACTCAGTCGTGCAATTCAGTAGCTTATATTTGTGCAAAGGCGGGAATCGCCAGGGGTAGAGGCCCGTCTTACTGGAGGTTCCCACCGAATACAAGACCCCTCAAACCGGAATATCGTGTAACACAAGCAGAAGGGTAGCTCTGCCTCTGTCTAAGCGCCGGACGAGGGGTGTGCTAGCAATTGCCTAGGAGCAACGCCATAAACAAAACCTGGAATCTGGGCTTATTTTTATGATTTACAAATATTACTATGGAGAGTGTTTCATAAATGCAAAAATAATCCAAGTAACTAAAGTTTTCACTTCAAAAAGGATAGGGTTTGCTTAGATTTGATCTTTAGTGTATATTTCCAGAAGACTGTTATCCTTCAAGTTTGAATAGCTTTATTACTGACCATAATGTAATGTAAATACTACATAACTCAAAAAATGTGACAGATGATATTAATGTCGTATTTTCGCCTTTGTCTCGTTTGTAATTTTTGTTTAACATTTATCTATCAAGTAGAGAAATAAATATGAATCAATATTTCTTTTTTTAAGCCATATAGGAGGGAAGACGGTTAAGTCAAATTAGATACCCGTTTTTAATTTATCCCGAGTTTAATAACTAATAACCGATAGTCAAAGTAAAACAGAATAAAATATTTTGCCATTAGAGAATCAAAATAGGTACACAGTAATCAGTGGTTTGTCGTTAGAATTCTATAGACTGTGAAGCTGAAGCGAGTTTTGAAAGATCAAAAGCATCAATTGGAATTGATCCATATGAACAGATGATACATTAATATACTGTAAGAAACTTCCTACAAACAATACACTTAGTAAAATAGAAAAGTTTGGCTTAGTTGAATCAATTCTGCTTTACTGGATGTATTATTTTTAGGAAATGTCTAGTATAAACAAGGGATACCTACAACTTTTAACAAATTATCGACTGACCGTTTTACCCCAACAGGTAAAACTTTTCCAGTAAATACGGTGCACAACTGATGTGTGTGGCCAAAAACCATCCTGCTTGGTGGCGTTCAAAACCGTTGAAAATAATCAGGCGAATTCAGATTTGAACTGACGTTTTTTTGCGTATTCGTACAAGTCAGTAGTGTGTGGCGTAAACAAAATTAAAGACTATATTTCCTAGTGTGGTACTAGCAGCTCAAAATGTTAGTTTATTTTATTATTTATGATGACGGATCTTGGCCAGTTTAATAGAAAATTTATACTTGAATTGATTGAACTGTATTGAAGCATACTAGCGTAAGGTAAAGTCGTGTGAATGTATGGATTGGATGAAGAAAGATGAGATATATGAATAGTTGGTGGCATGATTAGCTAACGCAACGAAAAAAACAGCAAAGAAAAGATTGATTCTTTACGGGGATGCTACAGCAAATAACTAAAAAAAAACTAAACCTATCAAAAAGAAGCTTTACGGGGAGTGAAGACATTTATACCCCTTGTCTGTGATCTTTTGATGATTTAATATTCCTAAGTGATCAAGAGAACACAAGTGTAAATGTGTCTAATCTAAACGGCGGTGACCGCGTCGATACCAAAGACTTTTAACCTAGAAGAGACGGGACAAATGGTTGTTTGTTTTCATCCAATATGGAGCCACAACGTGGATAGACGCAGCGTTGCCAAATTTAAAGTTTACCTAGGACGTGGCCTAAAAATTAGCAAATAAACTAGTAAAAAATGAGAAACCATGCCTATTGATTTGTTTTTTCGATGCTGTCACCATAACAGCATACTTTTTTCATAACGAATTCTAACACTAAATAGCTATTTTCTCCGTTTTTGTTCACTCAAAAACCAGTTGCCAATCTGACAATGCCGCTTATTTTGCTTTAGCCTTGTTTTACGCGCAAAATATTTATAGCATGCCCGTAGTCAAGTAGTGCACCAATAGGATGAGAGCATTGAAGGCCGACGACACCAAAGACAGTAAATGAAACACAGTAGTACAGTGGTGGAGATTATCACACATTTAATAAATGTCTATGTATATTATATACCTAATACGGGTACTTCCAGTGATTAAAATAAATAAAATATATATTTATAGGTAGGTCTGATTATTAATTAAATTTATTGTATAAATTTAAATTAAATGCCTAATAAAAAAAACTTTTACACAAATTACTACTTTAGCAAATCTAAATGAACCAATTAGATAGACAATTTGATTTATCTGTGCTAAATAAACTCATGTTCTAAAATTACTAAAAACTACTCTAGATTTAATACTTTTTTACTAGATAAACCAGTATATTTAGCAGATTTTTGTCAGTGTAGTAGTATTTATAATGAAATGGAACTATATCTTTAATAAGTATTTAATAGAAGAAAATGGTTATTAAGCTACTTTTTGATTATATGTAGTCATTAATCAGTTATTTGTCATATTTATATTATGTATTTTTAATTAAAATTTGTGTGTAGTTCTTTTTTATTTGTTCCAAAAATAATGAAAACTAATTTATTTTAGGCTAGCAGTGGGAATATATTTTTTTAACCATTCAGAGCTGGAAAACCCTATGTCACAAAAATGTTTAAACCCAGATAAAATTGTGTATTTTTGGTGTTTCATAAGTTCGGTCTTCAAATTTTAAATTATTCAGGCAAAACAAATGGTAGTGGTTGTTTTTTCGATGTTCCCGGAGCTCGAGGCTTAGATTGTCTTTCTTCACCATCGGGTAAAATAAAGTTGTATCTATTAGTTCTCCGTCAGATGTTCTACCATTATTGGTGACAATGTTAATTGGTAATTATTAGCGTTACAAATAGCCAGCAAAATGACACTATGGTGACCCTTGTAATTACAATAATAGGAGGCAGTATCTGTTGGTAGAACAATTTGCACATGCTTCCCGCCTGCCGCGCCTGAACAATTTGGAGTTCCATTTTTCTGCCTGTTGCAGTGAATCTTAACCTCGCCGTAAGTCGCTCGTGAGGTGAGTTAGCTTTTCTTAACTGCGTACCTTGTTTTACAATCAATGGAGTCACAATCTTCAAAACGGTTCAATAGGTTTCACAGTTCATTTTTAAATATTTAACTCATCTCCGGGATCTAACAATAATTCTTTTAATTAGCAATTAAATGATATATTTCTTCAAAGAAGTATTAATTACTATCGTTACAATAGATTAAGTAAATTATGCTTAATATTTCATTAGAAATCTACGAATGCATAGTGCGGTTTAAGTGGTTTTTTTAAATAATTTCATATATTTCATACAAAAAAAATCTGAATTCTGTCTAACAATTCTGAATTAAGGCATTTTCCTTGAATTTAGATTTAAAAGTCTGAACTCAGGAAAAACGTTTGAATTCAGCAAAAAGCCTGAAATAAATTTTT
>MU188463.1:44295-62228 GCA_016904865.1 Pissodes strobi | reverse complement strand
CAGTTCGGGAAAAACCCAATTTACGTTTAATTGATAATTGATTAGAGATTGATTACAGATTGATTCTAGGATGTCGCTAGCCGCCGCGCGCCGTGCCGGCTACTTGCGGAAAATACTAATTATATAAACAAACAAAGGAAAAAACCAATTTCATTCGTTACGAAATAAAATTAATTTGGTGTTCATACTTTGTATTCTGTTTTGACGCAATGTCTGGGTTCAAGTCTGGGTTCAAGTCAGTGAAAAATTTTGTTCCCTCTCCGTACGAGTAATCCTGGTTCAGTTGCTTGGTAGGCCCATTAACATCAATATCGTCCAAGTCTATGCCCCAACAGTAGACAAACCAGAAGAAGAAGTTGAGGATTTTTATAAACAACTGGATCAGGTCTTAAAACTCACAAAAACGAATGAAATAAATATAATCCTTGGAGATTTGAATGCCAAAGTTGGCAAAGGCAAAATGGGGTCAGTGGTTGGTAATTGGGGCTTGGGAGAGAGACATGACAAAGTGAAAGGTTAATTCAGTATTAGGGGAGAACAATCTTATAATTGCAAACACATGGCTCAAACTCCCACTAATACGACTCTACACCTGGACAAAAATCAACACATTGCCCGTAATCAAATAGATTACATCACTTTAAACCATAAGTTTAGAAACTCTATCAGTAAAGTTACCGCAATGCCAGGTGTCGATATTGTATCAGACCACAACCCAGTGTGTGACAACATTGCTTTATGCCTCGCCAAACCTAAAAGAAAGAACTTTATGACTCACAACAAATAAGAGATGAAGATACAAGATCACTGTACGAAGACCATCTTACCAAAGAACAAGAAAGTGTTACCAGTACAAATGATATTAACAAGCACTGGCTTGATTTTAAACAAGCCGTTAAAACCAGGAACGAAAAGTCCTTCTTAAAGACAAAAACAACAAATAAGAATGAGTGTATGACCAAAGATATTCTAGAGTTAATGGAAGAGCGAAACGACAACAACGGGTATAGAGCCCTTCAAAAAAGAATACGAAACGAAATTAGAACGGCAAAAGAGAAGTGGCTACATGAAGGTGTCAGGAGACTGAAGATCTGAACAGCTATGCGGATGGTTTTCACCTTCATAAAAAGGTCAAGTAAATAGCTGGGCCGTACAATAATAGACCGTTAGGCTTTATTAATAATGATAATAATGAAATAATGACAGAAACCGAACAAATTCTGCAAATTTGGAGAAAATAATAATAAAATCAGTCTTTTCAACGATGACAGACCAGGGAATCCCACAACAGAAATATCCATTTGGTCAGGACCAAGCATATTAAAAGGTGAAATCGGTCATGCCATCAACTTAATATAAAATACAAAAGCTGCGGGTCCGGATGATATATACTCTGAAACGTTTCACTTAATTAACGAACAAAATCTTGAAACGATCATAAGACTCTTCAATAACATCTATTATACTGGACATTTTCCTGAAGATTGACTCCGCTCCAAGTTCATTATAATACCAAACTCCAACACCGAAACTTTATGTAAAGGCTATCATCTCATCAGTTTAATGAGCAACTTTCTAAAACTTTTCCTCCAGGTTTTACACACAAAGCTCTATCAAAAATGTGAGGAAGCCAATTCGGATTTAAGAGTAGATTCAAAACTAGAGAAGTCAAATTTAGTGTCCAGACGTTGGTCCAAATTAGCCAAGATCAGAGAAAGGATGTTTTTATGTGCTTTATTGACTACGAGAAGGCAATTGACGTTAAGCACAATCTTCTGATTGAGATTTGAGATTGGATGGAAAGGATATAAGACTGATTGGTAATCTGTATTGGGATCAAAAAGCAGAAATTCGAATAAGCAACACTGGGACAACTGAAGATTTTGAAATTAAGAAGGGGGTTCGGCAACGATGTATCCTGTCTCTAATGTTATTCAATTTATACGTGGAAAGGGCATTCTCCGAGTCATTCTCAAATAGCCCCTTTGGCATTAAGGTAAACGGAATCTCCATAAACAATATCACATACGGGGATTATACTTTGATAATAGCAGAAAGCGCACAAGATCTCCAATGTCTACTAAATCGGGACAACGAAGAAAGCCAAAAACTAAGCTTGAGACTTAACATCAGCAAAGCCAAGTTTATGATTGCTAGTAGTAACCATATTCCCCACATTCGAATACATATTAATGAAGAGAATATCGAACAGGTCACACAGTTTAAGAACAAATAGAAAGCGTACGACAGTTAATTGATAAATCCCGAGAATTTAGCAAAAAAATGTACCTCTGTTTTGTAGATAATTCTATGGCCTTCGACTTGGTAAAATGGCCAAAAATGTGGCAAATACTCAAAGAAATGGGGGTCCCTGACGACCTAGTTCTACTTATCCGACATCTGTATGAACGAAATTATGGTCTTATAAGAACTAATGATGTCGCATCAAACAGGTTTCAAGTAATGAAGGGCGTCAGAGAGGGGTGTATTCTCTTGCCCTTATTGTTCAAGATAAACACCGACTACAAAATGCGTGACATTCTCGATAACTGGAATGGTGGTATATATGTGGGGGGAAGGAAAGTTAACAATCTGAGACGTGCCGACGACACAGTAATTATAACATCAAGTATAGAAGAAATTGAATTTATTATGCACAGTCTCCATGAAACTAGTGCAGAATTTGGATTGAAATTAAATCCCAATAAAACTACTGTCATGATTGTAGACCGGCAAAATAACAACCAACCCACGTGAAAAGCATAGCTGGATTTGAGGTGGCTCATAAATACTTGTATTTAGGGTCTATAAATGACAACAAGGGTGCATGCGAGGGTGAGATAAGACGAAGAGTTGCACTGGCTCGAACAGCCGTAACTTAAGTTAAGCAAGATCTGGAGAGATACAGCCATCACTAAAGACAACAAATTAAGATTGCTAAATTCACTCGTGTTCCCGATTGCCACTTATGGAGCAGAAACTTGGACACTCAAGAAAAGCGATAGATGCCTTCGAAATGTGGGATCCCCTGGACGGCCCACCGTATAAATGAGTCTGTTCTTCAAGAACAAAATATTCAACCAAATTTGCCAAAAAAAGATAAACCAAAGCTTTTTAACATACATCGGCCACATTGCAAGAAGAACAGAATCACTGCAACTACTAATAGTCGAACGAACGGCAGAGAGAAAGCGCCTGCGCGGAAGGTCACCTAAGAGATGGGTGGACCAAACTAAAAATCGAACCGGCCAAGGTCTTCATCAAACTGCAAATATGGCACAGAATAGAACGGAGTGGCAAAATAGTATAAATACTGCCACAAGAGCAACATAGTCACTAATCCCTTCTCAGGGAAATGGACCAAAGAGAGAGATCAGGTATATGTATATCTGACAACACGGCCATCGTACAAATAATTCTAACCGGTGGACCACAGTCTACTTTGATCACTAACCCAAATTAACTCAAACTCACCCAATTTTTAAAGAAGTATCCTTTTCGATATTCAGAAGCGTCTTGAAGTCAGTCAATCGAGTTTGAAAAGGCCTTATCCATAGTGTTTTAAAATAATTTTATAATGGTTGGAATATAGAAAATGCCGTATATTAATGCAACTAAAATGCCTAAATTGCGCTAAGAAAATTAGCTAAAACAGCATACTAGATTAATGCATTGTTAGACTTACATCTGACTTCCAGAATTAGAATTCTATGTCCTTCTGGTTTTCCTAGTTTCTGCGAAACTTCATTTTCGGCATAGCAGTGTATTTTGATGCCATTTTCGTAATGGCTAGCTTGAAAAATCAAGTGGCTTTTCGTGTTGAATGTACCGTCTCTCTGTAATAAATTAATCAATAATTTAGTGTTAATCAAATGTAAATATATAAAACATCATTTATTTTTTCAAGTATAATATTATCTGTTAATAGCTTTGCATCAGGGGAATAGCCTAGTGAATTTAGCTCACGTGTCAATGGCAAAGATCAAATATTTTCCATACATTTTCACGGGTTGATAAACTTCGTAGGCGTTAGAAAGCATCTTAATAAGGTCCAGTTTCTTCTTTAATATAAACAAATTATAAGTTTTTAAAATGTAGTGTTTTAATAGGCTGTGACAAAAGAAATATTTCTCACCTAGGTAAAATGACTGAAAACAATTAGGTTTTATAGTGGACTCATATATCTAAATAAGAGCTAAGATAACCACTATGAACCTTCTTCTTTATAGCATTCGAATATTTTGTATACTATTTCGTCTGTTGAATTAGTCATTATTTAAAAATGCTTGGCCATTTGTTGCCACTTAACTTCAAACGATACCAACCATTTTGTTTATAGATTATTTATTTACTAAATAAAGCCTTTATTATCTTAAACCACTAAACCACCACTAAAACTTTAAAGGAATTTCTCTAACCTTTTCAAAGCCGTTTTAACTGTTAAAACCGTTCTTAAAAATGGCTGCTTGGAGCAACTCGCTACAAGAGGCTAGCATTCCGATAATCTAGATTTTTATTCTCAAAGAATGATTTTTTATTGCAATGGATCAAGCTTTCCTGAAGTTAGGATACTTTTGGTTAGGTATTATTTGGTTGGAAAACGGTGAAGTAATCAACCTTCAAACTTCAAAAAGAAAAAAATATAAAGTACCCCAACTTATGACTGTGATACCTTTATCTCAGTCAGAAGAGAATTAGGATTTTTTTAGAAAACATTATTTGCGATTCAAAAGAAGCTTAGAAGACAATATCCAGAGATCAAACGTGTAATACACCAACATTTCAGATCATGCTGTACTTAAAACTTTTAAAATTGAAAGTTTAATTAACCAAAAACTTGGCTCATTTAACCGGCTGTTAGGAACATAGGAACTCTTGGAATTGCAACTGGATAATTTAACGACAATTTAAGGTAAAACTTAGTTTGAAACAAACGGTGTAAAGGGCCATTAAATAGAAAATTGATTGGATTTTTATAGTGAAACATAAACTTACGAAACCTGATACCTTTACTTCTATATTATATAAGCACTTAGGCATATCATATTCTATATCTTCTATATCAAATAATACAATTTGTTCATGGTTGGCTTCATATTTGGAATAGACGGAACCTGTATTCGATATAACTTGACAAAATGACTGTGGAAATATTCATGGAAACGATTCCTAATACTCAAATCATTATTACAACAGATTGGATATAGCCAACAACAACTAGCTAATGATTGACGTTAACGTTTGCTGAAACTTGACATGGATCGAGCAGTTGATCTCATATTATACAAGTCAGTTGGAGCCATCAGCATCTTGGGGGCGAATTGGGGAAATCACAAGGTATAATTACTCGTATGTGGAACCGATTATTTGTTGCGTATTTCTTATGGGGTAGTTCATCAACAAGCAACGAACGAGAAGGTTGGTATGAGAAACATAGTTCGATCTGGAAAAAATCTTTCTACATGAACAAAAAAACAATCAAAGTTCATGGCATTGAATTGCCATCAAAATCAATAAGGAAGCAGTTACAGGAAGATGGTCCTCGAGCTAGGGCTCGAAAAAGTGGCTAAATGTAACAAGGAAATACAGCGATTTGATTTAAGAACAACTACTTCAAGATAGGTCAAATTGTCTTTTTTCCAATAAGTCCCGCTTTTTTTCGAACCATGAAATAGCACGAGTAGGGGTGTAAGGGGTGACGGCACACATGTAAGCTAGCTGGCCCAAGTGACAACCTCACCTGCACGTTGATGCACCCTGCTAGAAACTAACGATGCTTTGTCGACCGAATGATTACCGGAATAAGTAATCCCCCTCTTAATAGCCAACAGCTTCGGGTGGAGGAGCAGTTAAGAGGTAGGGCCATCTCTGGTCCTTGGACTGAGAAATCGGTTCAAAAGGCAGATGAATCAATACGGCCAACGGCAGGTGAATGCAGAAGGCAAGGGGGAACCACTGCGTTAAAGGAGTAATAAGCCCCCCCCCGATCGGATCTCCGGAGGGAGCGGTTAAGAACAGATTCATGAATCAGAACAAGACCAACAAAAAACAAAATTGAGAGAATATGCACATGGAATGTGAGAACAATGGCTCAAGCTGGAAAAATTCAATATGCGCTAAAGGAGATGGAGCGTATGAAAATCAGCATAATGGGTGTACGTGAAATTAGATGGCCCGACTCAAGCTACTACGACGTAGATGGACACAGAGTCTACTATTCAGGATACATGAATGGCAAATACGAACACGGAGTGGGAATGCTTGTTCACAAGAGTGTAGTAAAACACGTACGTAACTTTGTCCCAGTAAACGACAGAATCCTGCTCATACAAATCAACGCTTCACCAGTGAACACTAATATCATTCAAGTCTACGCACCTACAACCGATCATAGTGACGAAGAAATACAGGAATTCTACGACCAGATTCACAGTACCATAAAGAACCTACCGAACCATGAAACGGAGATTTCAACGCAAATTAAGCGAAGGAAGGGAAGAATATAATGTTGGATCACACGGGCTCGGAGAGAGAAACGACAGAGGAGAAACTCTGAATATGTTTGCGACAGAACACAACTTAATTGTTCTGAACACCTTTTTCAAACTCACGCCTAGACGCCTGTATACGTGGAAGTCGCCTAGAGATAATGGTGAAGGCGTCATATAAGAAATCAAATAGATTATATCCTAGTCAACGCAAGATATAGAAATAGTTTCACAAGTGTAAAAACCTATCCAGGCGCTGACATTCAGTCCGATCACATCCCTCTAGTGGGAGAATACAAATCCAGGTATAAGAAAATACAACGAAAAATTCCTAAGAAACAGTATATCAGAAAATTGAAAGACAGAATACTGAAGGACAAAATAAGTAAAGCTCTGAATGAAAACTGTAGAGAAATCGAGGAAAAAGCCGGAAACACGGAAGAGAAAAAACTTTCACTTAACAAAGTGGTAGAGGAGATCAAAGACAAATTTCTGAAAAATGAAGGAGGAAGACAAAATAAGACGTGGATGACAGACGAAATACTACAGATGATGGAAGAGAGGAGAAAACACCAGAATAAAATAACCGCATACAGGGAGATACACCGTGAAATACAAAGAAAGTTCAGAGAAGCCAAGCCGAAAGAAATTGAAGAAAAATGCCATGAAATAGAAACACTGCAACAGAGATTTGATGGCTTCAATGTACATATAAGAGTGAGAGAAATACCTGGCAAATACAAAAATAGAACAGTAGGAAAACTCGTCAATGACAACGGAGAACTTATTGTGGACCAAGACACTTGGAAAAAATACATAGAGAACTTGTTCTTCGATGAGAGAGGATATCCCCTTTCCTTATCAGCAGAAACTGGACCACCAATACTAACAAGTGAGATAGAAGCAGCCATAAAATCGTTGAGAGAAGGTAAAGCTCCAGAACCGGACGGGATACAGACAGAGTTCCTTAAACTTTTGGATGAAGAGTCAATAAAAATGATCTGCAAAATATTTAACAATATCTATGACACCGGCAATATCCCGAAAGAATGGCTCATTTCTGAATTTATATTGCTGCCCAAGAAACAAGGGGTAAAGAAATGCGGAGAATATAGAACCATAAGCTTAATGAGCCATTTACTCAAGCTTTTCCTTAAGGTTATCCATCGCAGAATATACAAGATATGCGAAGAGAGAGTAGCAGACACACAATTTGGGTTCATGAAAGGAGTGGGAACAAGAAAAGCACTGTTCAGTATACAAGTATTATTCCAACGGTGTAGGGACATGAATTGCGACATTTATACCTGCTTTGTAGACTACCAAAACGCGTTTGACAAAATTCAACACCAGAAGATGATACAAGTACTGAAAGGCACCGGAATGGATGATAAAGATCTCAGAATTATGCAAAACTTGTACTGGAACCAGCCACCATAAAAATCAACGCTGGAGCTGAAACAACAGAGGCAGTTAACATTCTGCGGGGCGTACGACAAGGGTGTATCATCTCCCCTCTGATATTAAATCTGTATTCAGAAGAGATATTTAGAGAAGCTCTGGAAAACGATGAGAATGGAATTCTTGTAAACGGTGAACGACTAAATAATATCCGCTATGCAGATGATACCGTCATATTTGCAGATAGTATAGAGGGTCTACAACAGCTAATGAACAAAGTGAATGAAGTAAGTGAACGATATGCGCTAAAAATGAACATCAACAAAACAAAATGTATGGTCATAAGTAAGGAGAAGAAAGAAAACTGCCAACTATTTATTAAAAATATACCAGTAGGACGGGTATCCAAATTTGTCTACCTGGGAACCTTAGTAAACGAACAGTGGGATCACTCACAAGAAATCAGATGTAGAATAGAAAAAGCAAGAGATGCCTTCATCAAAATGTCTAAGCTCTTCAAAAGCCACAACCTCAAATTAGATATCAAGGTAAAAATCCTGCGCTGCTATGTGTTCTCCATATTATACTATGGCATGGAATCCTGGACATTGAACGAAGCAACACAAAAGAAACTCGAGGTCTTTGAGATGTGGCTCTACAGAAGGATCCTGGGTAGATAGAGTGACCAACGAAACAGTACTGGAAATAATGAGGAAGGAAAAAGAGGTGATGAACACGATTAAGAGAAGGAAACTGGAGCATCTCGGGCATGAAATGACTCCATATACAAACTCTTAAAATCCATCCTCCAAGGAAAAGTGTTTGGAAGGAGAGGGCCCGGAAGAAGAAGGATATCATGGCTCAAGAACCTAAGGACATTGTATTCAAAAACAGCCACAGAACTGTTTAAAGTAGCAGTCAACAAGGTCATCACAGCCAGGATGGTCGCCAATATTCAAAACGGATAGGCACTTGAAGAAGAGAAGGTAACAAATTAGCGGATAAACTAGCTAGAAAGGCAGCGTTCAAACATTATGGGAGCGGGCCCATCAAACCTACCCATCGCGACGTTGATACATATAATAAAAAATATCACCCATGAAGACTTTAGAGTGAGATGGGACTAAACAACTAAATTTCGACTGGCCAGGGAGCTACTAAGCTACCCTAATGAGTCTGCAGCAAAGGCATATCTGGGTATGTCACGGAAGAACCTACGGCTCATGGCGGGGATTCTGACTGGACACTGCCAGCTAAGGAAACATCTCTAAGCAATGAAATTATGTGAGACACCTCTATGCAGAGGCTGTGAACAGGAGGACGAATCAGTAAAGCACCTCCTCTGCGATTGCGATGCTGTTTCGGAACTAGGGGAATCCATTCTGGGAGAACGCCGACCAACCATGGCTTTTCTCAAAACAGGCTCCTCGGGCAACATCGCCGCCTTTTTTGCCACACTAGGCTAGGCGATGGCCTAGACAGATTGTTTGACATAGGGAGGACACACAGGGGGCCCACTGGAGCATAAGTGCCGTGGCCTTTCAAGGCCACCCTCTCACCATTTCCAGATTTCAGATTCCAGAACACGAGTATGGAGGAGGCCTAGGGGAACAGTCTCTTGAAAAAAAATATATGGCAAGCAAAATTCTATTTGGTGTTGGCAGCATTACAGCCTAGGAGTTTTTTTCAATGTCTTTAGACCGCCTTAATATAAGTGTTTCTTTATTGTTTGTTTGAGAAGAAAATTCACTGACCCAGACATGTTTAATTATGTTTTTTAAATTACCTATTTTTTCATTTAATTTTGTATCCATTCCTTATCACGCCGAGGTGTAACCTGCATCGTAGCATTAACACACGAAAACCGGAGTGTGACACACGAAAACCGGAGTGTGGAAATGTGGTATGAAATTTTTCAAAAGGGGTGTTTGTAAAGTCGATTTCGCACATAAGGATATATTATGTTACGTTATCGATGTTTTTACCAAATATGAGGGACATTTATCTTTAGTACTCTGATTGTATTTCTTTTTTTTTTCTTTATATCATTCGACAAATAACCGGAAGAAACTGGGGAGGGCTGAAATATTGCGTCTGCAGCACGCAATTTTACATACGAAAAGAGCGGCGTTTCCTCTAATTTATTAGAGTTGTAGCAGTGTTTAACCCTAGGGCCGTATGTCTCCGTTCCTTTACATCTTATTAAGTTCTCCGTCTTTTAGTCTTGGATAAAACGTCGCTTGCAACGTAGCGTCAAACGGACAAAATTAATAGCCAGACTCGAGAGTTTTGTCGGAATTACAAGTAGACCGCAATTTATTCGGAAAATGTTTATCCCAGAACTTTCCTTTTTTATGCGGATAAAGGAAACCTTTAGATACTTATTTTAGTCTTTTGTAGTTTCGCTTCGCTGATGGAATGTTGAGTATTATTCGAGGAAATTCCTTCTTCATTTGAATGACGGGCGGCGCATTTAATATAACAGTGACTGGCAGAAGAAAAAAATTGGAATAACGATAAACTTTATACAGAAAAGTACAGCTGCTATTGAGGCCAACATTACAACATTTATTCCAAAGCGGAAAATTATAAAATTGGTAAAACTTCACTCTATTGCCAATATTTACTGCTTTTCTGCAAATAATTGTAAATGTTTGCAAATTCTTGCGAATTGTTGTGAACTAATGTGAAATTACATTACTTTACATAAAGTCATGTAATAATATGTTGTATGTGCCCCACCAACTACAAAAACCCGACATCGTTCGTCCGACCAATGCCGATGGCGTGATCGATGTTATTCGTGAATTTCTAATTGGTCATCATTCATAATTGTTAGTTTGGGTTTAATTTAGAAGACATGGAACAGCTACTATATTCCAGTGAGCAGTGGCATTCCTGGAAAATAGGATAATAACATCATCCTCGGCAAAGTCCCAATTATAACTATGTACCCAAGGAGGAGTTTCGTCTCCACTGTTGTGGGCCATCCTGCAAGATGATATGTTCCAGAAACTATCTGCTTAAAGTCTCTCATATCTAGGATATGCAGATGACATAGCGATGAAGTACCAGGATAATTTACCGACACACTCTCGAAGAGCTCTAAACATCGTTGATGACTCGTGTGAGCGCGAACAACGCTCAGTTAATCCACCGGGAGGAGTCCTAAGAGGACTGACAGGACTAAAACCTTTATAGTCCTCCACAGACAAACAAATCCATTTTATACAGAGGCGAAATATTAGGACTCATTTTTGCTCAAAACTTGGAATTTACATATTCAAAAGGTTACAAAGAAAGGCAGCTTTAGGCAGGTGTAGAAGAATGTGTGGGAAAAACTGAGGCCTAAGCCTAAGATGACCATATGGTTCTACACGAGGCTGGTGAGACCCTTGATGACATATGGAGCGGTGACTTGGTGGACAGAAACCAGGCTAGTGGGGGGCGAGGAGGCTATAAAGTGACGTGTGCCTGTGCGCGACGGGAACCAGGAACTCAACTTTAAAGGGCGCTCTAGAGGTATAATTAGACCTACCATCAATACACATTTACATTCGAGGAGGAACTAGATCTGCAGCCCATGGACTGTTGCAAGGACAAATACCAATAAGAATGAGTTATGATGTCTACAACGAAAAATTGCTGAAGGAGATCAAGCGAAACTATGTGTTGAGCATGCCCATAGATTGCACTAACCCAAACTAACCCAAACAATTTTAAGATCGTAATTATTCCAGAATGAAATGATCTCATCAATACAGGAAGAACTCGTATGGGACAAGTTTTCCAATGTCTACGGGAAATCTAGTGAAGGTATTTCAGGTGGAAGTAACGGCCATAGAGCGGGTGCAATAGCCAAAGCAGGCCCGGCCGGCTCTTTGGTGGGAGAAGAACCCTTTTGGCAGATTTGTTCCAGATGAAATCCCAAGCAGGTTATATCAAGAAGAAGAGGAAACTGTAACCCACATTCCATGTTACAGGGCGTACCTACTAACAGTAAATATCAATATTTATTTAAATAAAAATTACAGCAGAGTTAAAAAGTATAATCAAGCACAGACGCACAATTAAATACCAGGAGACCTGAAAACCAGTCGAAGTAAGTATAATAGCGGCTTCGCCAAACCATTATACTCGTATAAGCAGAGTGACAAATCCCATAATGCAGAGTACATAACATAACAAGAGAAAAAGCAAACCACTCATTAACGACAAATCGAGAAAGAAGTCGAGATTCTGGTTGAGGTTGGCCATTCTAGAAACCCTTAAAACGAAGTTGCTTACTCCACAGTTTGCGAGGTGAAATGGTTCAGCAAAAGTGATTCAGACCCACTCACTGTAAAAGATGGCTACAGTCAACAAAAGCACCATTAAATCGTTTTTGTTGCGTCTTGTCGCCAAATCAGGAGTATAGGGAATTGTAGTGGAACACATAGTTCTGTAGGTGGAGGTATGTTAGGTTTGAAACCTATTAATCTACGCTGAACCTGCTTCACCATGTGAGATGTATACTGCGGTCTCTAAACTGAAGAAGAGTTCTCGAGAGATTGCCTAACCGAGGAGCAATATAGAAGCTTCGTTGAAGCGACGTTATTAAAATCTCTTGAGTAAAGCCAAGGTCTCTAAATTCCATCTCTATTGACAATGGTAACTGGCAATCTGACAGCTTTGCACAGCTTTTGCTGCACTTTGCATTGATCAGCTTTCAGCTCCATTCCACTGACAGCACACCAATCGGACAATCAGGGTCCAACTATAGCTGATACAGTTGTAAGCAGTTGTCATATTGGTGAGAAATTTTAAATCATCTGCGAAACACAATCAACAGTTATTTGCAAAGCACTTGACAATATCAATACTGCAAGAGCAAAGGTCCCAAGTTCCATCCCTGAGGAACACCAGATTTATTCTAATGTGCGTTGTTAATCTTGATTATCTGGGTTATACAGAGTCATAAAAACCAGGTTGTACAGGGTTGCTCCAACAAGGACGTAATAGAGGCTTATTTTTGACCTTGCCTGTATTTTCAAAACAAGCCAAAATATCCATTCGATGTATTTTTTCTGCTAAATTCAAAAATTGAACCAAAAAAACCTTGGAACGAAAAACAAAAGACTTACGCCATGGATGAACTGGTTTTTTAAATGGGACACCCTATATATTAGATACTACATTTTTGAACTCTCTAGAAAAAACTAAACACATTTCGTGTATAATACGAAATATTGACAGTTGAAAGTCGGGCATTTTGACACTTTGACAGGCTCTAAAATCAAAACCACAGGAGATCAAGGAAAATGGTTAGCACATTTCTATCTTAGGCTTTCATAAGCTAAACTTCGAATTTAACCCGTTGATAAAATTTACCGGAACTTTTAAACCTCCGGTTAAATTCAAAGCTACTATCATTCGATAGCTTATGAAAACCTAAAATAGGAATGTGCAAACTGTTTCCTTTGATCTCGTGCAGTTTAGATTTAAGAGCCTGTCAAAGTGTCAAAATGCCCGACATTAAACTGTCAATATTTTGAACAGCTAATGATAGGTATAGGGTATTATACATGAAATGTGTTTAGCTTTCTCTAGGGGCCCAAAAATGTAGTAGTATGTAGGGTGTTCCATTAAAAAAACAGTTCATCCATGGCGTAAGCCTTTTGTTTTTAGTTCAATTTTTGAATTTAGCAGAACAAATGCACCGAATGGGTATTTTGGTTTGTTTTAAAAATAAACCCGCCGAATCCTGTCACAAATCAGGTTGAAAAAGGGTGAGGGGCAGGAGTAAAACCTCGTTAAGAACCAGGGCTCACCTGATCCGGATGATAGCACCCTGTAAGAGCTCCTGCCAGAGTACGGCGAAGCTGCTGCCTTATAGTTTCCGACGTTAGATCGTCCGTCAAAGGCTAGGGGAAGATAACCTTGTTCAAAAACTCCTGGTCCACCAGGTTGGCGGTTTTGGCAACGGGGCAGCTCCCCAGTACTCGTAAAAAGGAAAAGTTAGCTAAAAGTCCCAGCGCACAGCCTCGGAACTATAGATTAAAACGGAGCCAACCATGGCATAGGATAAAGGATATAATACTCGGAGCATGAAATATTCAGGAACTGCGAGGGAAATCACTGGACGGCGTTACAGGATTAGAAGGGAAGAATGTAGATATAGCCGTTCTACGGAAACAAAAAGAAAGGGCAATGGACTTGAACAATCTGGAGATTACATGCATATATACAGTGGGGTTTCAAATATTGAAAGAGCATGAATCCTAATCAGGAAAAAGTATGAAACTAGAATCACCACATGGGAAATTTGAAATGAAGGAATTGCAACAGCAAATATATCACTGAAGGGTCACGGGATTACTATTGTCGCTCTATATGAACCAAATGAAGAAGATGCACAATCAGATAAGGATACGTTTTATAACCAACTAAATAATGTACTCTTAAATGTAAGTGATCAGAGTGATGCTTGTTGACCTAAATGCCAGAGTCGGTAATAGGAACAACAGCAAGATGATTGGAATATACGGCGACGATAGTTGATTGAGACATGCCGACAACATAAACTAAAGGTTCTCAATAGACTTTTCCAACACAGAAATAATACTTAAAACTATTATCGACTAAATCATTGTAAAAAAATACACCAAATTGAATGTACACGACACAAGAGCGTATAGAGGAATGGAATGCGGATCCGACCATTATTTTGTGGGTGCAAGCATACAGATACCTTCTGCGATGACGGGAAAATGGACAATCCAACGATATAGACAAAACTAGAACAAATAAAATACACTATAGAAGGACTGCTGAAAGCACAACACATTTGCACCAGAACCGACTAGACAGTAAATTAAAGGGGAGGGATACCTTCTGAAAGGAATGATCAACAGCAATAAGAATGAGACAAAGGATAGGAAACGTGCAGAAATCAACACAACGACTAACCAAATCTATTAAAATTGATTATAACGTATCGTAACCGGTTAAGATGACTAAAATAAGTTGATACTAAGGGAAACTAACCGAAAGTTGATTCGACGACTAACTAAATCTAATAAAATTGATTATAACGTATCGTAAGATGTTAAAATGGCTAAAATAAGTTGATATTAATTGAAATTAACCGAAAGTTGACTGAATGATAAACTAACCAAATCTATTAAAATTGGTAATAAGGGCTATTCAATACGGGCAGTTAAAACGCGGCTGTTTTGCCGCTAGGAACGGCCTATTAAAACAAAACTTATGCTTTTAAATGACGCTATTTACATGAGCGTTTTTGCTGCTTCCTCAGTCAGCGTTGAAACAGCCAGTGGCCGTTGCAACGCCTCTGGAGGCGTTGCGGCTGCTAGCGTCATAAACGCGGATCAAACTACACGAAGCGAAAATACGCGGCTGTGCCGCATCTACGCAGTAGTGACCTTCGCAGCTGCAAAACAGCCGCGTTTCAACTGCCCATGTAGAATGAGTCCAGCGTTTTGGTCGCTGTTTAGCAGTCGCGTTTTGACAGTCAGGTGTAGATTTGAGAAATTTGGTGCGGTTGCTAGCGGCAAAACAGCCACGTTTTAACTGCCCGTATAGAATGGCCCTAAGGGCATGGAAAATAATAAAGTCATTTAGACCAGATACCTCAAATAAAATCAACCTAGATCAAATATCTATGGATAAATGGCGAACCTCTCTGAACAGCAGAGAGAAGATAGAGAGGAACACCTTACCAACTCAACAAAGCGCTACCTTGTATAAGGACACCATATAGATATAAATGAGAGGATGATACGGAAGGCTATTAAATCAATCAAAAACAAAAAAGCAGCAGGACCGGAAGGGATACCAGCAGAATTATTGACAAATGACACACGAAAGCTCATATCCTTTGTTGAGGAACTCTTCTATAGAATAATTAATAATAAAGACCCCATTTCGGCTGTATGGATAGATGACTGGATAACACCCATTCACAAAAAAGGAATACGAGAACTACAGGTGCAATTCGATTAGCAGCACGATGAGTCAGATACATGGAAAGCTGCTTAAGAATATTATAGATCAGTAATATGGAGGAAGAAGCAGGTTTCCGAGCTGGTCGATCTTGCATAGACCACATTTTCGGCTTGGTGCAGTTAAATGAGACGAACGTGGAGATGTTCACCTTGTATTTGTTGATCTAACAAAGGCTTACGATACAGTTTCTATTCAGAAACTACGACAAGAACTGAAAAAGTCACCCGTCATCAATACTGCATCAACAGCAATTAAACAACTGTACGATCAAGCCAAATTCTTAGTGAAAATAGGAAATAACATATCACAGAATTTCCAAATCTCAAAGGGAGAGGAGAGACAGAGATACTGCCTTTCTCCGACCCTATTTAAAATATATCTCAATGAAGCCCTGAGAAAATGGAGAAAGGCATGTGGAGGAATGGGTTAGAATTGGGAAATAATTCAAACTTGTAAACTCTCCACTTTGCAGATGATCAAGTAGTGGTGGCATAAGACAAAGAAGATCTGGAATTTATGAGAAGAAGACTGTTTAAGGAATACTCGGAATAGGGACTGACAGTAAATTGCAACAAGACTAAATACATGTGCGTGGGCAGAGTAGATCAGGACTTGAACTTCGACAATGGTGATATAGTGACGCCATGTGAAGAATATAATTACCTGGGAACCAAGATAGATAAAAGTGGACGAACAAAAAAGGAAATAGAAGATCGAATAATGAAAGGAAGAAAAGTTATAGGATATCTAAACTCAATATTGTAGTGAACTCATATCTCCAAAGAAAGGAAAAACTGCTATATAACTCTATATTCAAAAGCATAGTCCTATATGGGTGCGAAACATGGCAACTGAATAAATATTTAGAACGAAGATCATAGGAAATGGACTTCTGACGCAGAGCTGCGGACTGGGTAAATAACTACCGAATAAGAGAAATCATGGAAGGCAACTGATATGGTATGGCCACATAGAGAGAATGGGCGAAGAAGGACTCCCAAAACAAATCCTGAACTGCACACCTTCTGTAAGAAGAAACAGGGAATACCGAAAATTACCTGGATCGAGGGAGTTCGCCGAGCCATGTTAGTCCTCGTTGGAACACCCTGTACACGGCGCCCGAAAAATATTTCAAATACTCCATTTGAAATTGGGCATACTTAGATAAAGCTCATTTTCAATTTTTCAAAAATAATTCTATTCAAAAGACCTTGACATATAAAGTTGATAGACCAAAAATCAGATTTTTCTGAGAAGTCTAAATCGGTGAAAATAAATGAGAAAGTGCCGCTGAAACATTGTAAAGGCCTGACGTCATAAGATATGAAGATCGCGTTGGGATATATATTTATCTATGACAGTGACAGAAACGTCAGCATTTCGCGGCCTGGTGGCGCGGGTCGCGGCCTAGCAACAGGACGAGATCTTATTTAATAATTACATCACATCCCCGATCGAGACGAGCTTCGAATTTTGCATATTTAAACCCTTATATTACAAGAACCGCTTAACTGATTGATTCAAATTTTTGAAAATGGCTTATTTTTATAAAGTATTTTGGAGAGATAATTGAAATTTGATTATGTTTTTTACACTATATGCATTTTATATACAATTTTTATGTCTTAATTTGTGAAATTACACATTTCTTTTTTGCTATATACAAAATGGAGTCATTCTGCCCGTCATTAAAGTGCTACAGAGTACATTTGCACATTTAAAAAAAAATTACGGCGTGTATTTTTACATGGCTAGCACATTACAGTTTACATAATTTTTTACATGTAAGATCGTCTAGTTTACATACGAAACAGAGTTTTCTAGCAGGAGGGTCATTTATTATTAAATAAAATTAAGCAAAACGTCTATGTGAGTTAATTTTGACATTATTATTTATGAATAATTGAATTTCGCATTCGGTATTATACAATGCAAATTATGTACTTTTTCTAGTTAAATGGCACGTAATAATAAGCAAAATAATGCTGCCATAACACGCATATTGTTCACATTGTCATACTGGGATAAGTTATTTAA
>MU188463.1:0-19295 GCA_016904865.1 Pissodes strobi | reverse complement strand
CTTGTTGAACGGACCCGGGTATGTTATACTACAAAGTATGTAACATTTTTTCAAATAAATAGGTCACCCTTATATATGACATCTGACGGTGTCTTATGAATATCTTTTTCAGTAATCAAGAAATTAATTTAATATTGACAAAAAATCAATCAGCAATGATTTAATTATAGGTCTCGTGGCTTGGCGAATGTCGAATGTCACGTAGATTGCCCCTCTAAAATTTTCCAAGTTTACCACAAATGTGTTTCGAAGGATATCAAATAATAAACAGGGTGTCACTAAAATGTCTGTACAAAATCCTACCATACATCCATGAAGTGAAAATAAGCCGATTTAAAGCAACTTACCTTAGTCCGAAATTGCTTCGTTTCACAGGGTGGTAAAGTTAAACAATAAAAAAATAATTTTTAAAAATATCTGAAATTTTTTAAACGTGTTACTGTAAAAATTGACTTCTCGGGGTTTTTTTTGGAATGCGAAACCCGCATCGGATACCTTTTCACTGTGCCCGTTAGAGGGCACTTCACACTGCACTTCTGATGGTTTCACATGGCCATAGGGTTTTTACTTGTTTTTGTTAAGAAAATAATTTTCTCATCAATTTTAGACAAAAAAGGTACTCTTGTTAAAATCCGCTAAAGTAAGTCGTTGGTTTCTAATCTTCGATGCTGGACCGGAATATTCAAATTATTTTCATTAAAAAATGTGGCTGTTATATTTGAGGATGAAATTTGGTCAGTGAATTAGCAGTGCAAAATGGATTTTTTTTGATAATTTTTTGGAGTGTACGTAAATGTCCTAACATTGTCACATACAAAAAACCTCGTATTTCTTATCTGTTTGCGTGAACCGCTTTAGAATTTTTTCGCCGCCAGAGTATTTAATTTTAAAGATTTTTCGAATTTGCGCTATCAGGCAGAAAAAATATTATTTGATTTGGTTTACAAAAAATGTTTGAATGAGAATTTGCCAATGCGAGAATAAATAAGGTGTTTGAAACTTGCTAGTAAAATGAAAGTTTACAGAATAAATATATCTTGCCCCCACTCACTGTCGAAACTTTAATGTATTGAGATCACAAGCGCGATCACGTACCTGCCCTCTCGCCTTTTTTAATAAGATATTGACGTCTGAGGTGTTGGAATAAGTCGCTGCGAAAACGCACCATGTTGGTGCCATAGTAAATAAAAATGTAGAAACTATACTGTGATTGTATAGCAAAACACTAATTTTATTAACCTCGTCATTATCTACTGTCATGCTACTCTAGTATTCAATATCTACACTTGGGAATTGGATGCCATTATACCAGATCAGGTTTCTCTGAAACAGTATGTAGATAATATGACTCTTATGTGTACAGGGTGTCCCAAATTCGAGCCTCATCATTGGGATCTCGGGAACTAGAAGAGATACGAGATCGGTTAAATGGAGGCAAAGTTGCTGATGCTGATCAAAATGCTACCTTACAAGTTTAAAAATTTTAAACACTTCCGAAGATTTTTGGAAAAAACCGAATATTCGCGATTTAATTTTTATTTTTTTATGACTTTATTTGAATAAATATAACAAAATAAATTTCACATTCTCATTGTTACTTTTTCTTTTCTAGAAGATGGTGTTATCAGGTTTTCAAACCGACGTTTCGTCTTTGAGATGCCATCATCAACTTTGTTTTTTTAAATAAGGCCCTGGATTTTTTATTACGGACTTTAAGAGCTTCTAAGGTCACAAAATCAATGATGTATCGCACTTAATAGAAAAATTCATATTAATGGCATTTTTCATAAGATCTCATGTGTTAGAGAGAGACAGAATACAGATTTTTGGTAAGATCTTACCAGGAAATCATTAAAATGATTTTTTCGAAAAAAAGCGATAGAACAATCAGAATGTGAAATTTATTATATGTTCCAAATCTAATCCCACACAACTATTTACTTGGGTAAATTGCTAAAAATATAGCCTAGAGCCTATGGCTTGAGGGTTGACACTTTAATAATTATAGTATTTATTAACCACTTCTTATGTTAGTTTCTAAGCCTTCTTTATGCAAAGCGTTAATGCGTAAAAAAAGGTCTTTACTTTTAATCCTATTAAAAATCAATTTTCTGTCCCTCTCTAACACATGAGTTCTTATGGAAAATGTCACTAATATGAATTTTTCGAATAAGTGCGATACATTATTGGTTTTGGGACCTTAGAAGCTCTTAAAATCCGTAATAAAAAATCCAGGGCCGTATTTAAAAAAACAAAGTTGATGATGGCAGCTCGAAGACGAAACGTCGGCTGGAAAATCTGATAACACCATTATGAAGAACAGAAAAAGTAGCGATGAAAATGTGAAATTTATTTTCTTATATCTATTTAAATAGAGTCATAAAAAAAGTAAAATGAAATCGCGAATATTCGGTTTTTTCCAAAAATCTTCGGAAGTATTCGGAATTTTTAAACTTGTAAGGCGGCATTTTGATCAGCATCAAACTGCGCAACTTTGCCTCCATTTAACCGACCTCGTATCTCTTCTAGTTTCCGTGGTCCCAATGATGGGGCTCGAATTTGGGACACCCTGTACAGGTAGGGACATACCCTCGGATATTGATAGGATAGGATAAACGAATCTTTGGGAAAAATTAACCAGTGGTTTATAGATTACGGTTTCCTGCTATCTTCTGAAGTTTCAGGCTGTCCTCTATAGATCTGGGAGAAGTTCGCCAACTCTCTTCACCCATGATACAATAAACGTAAGGTATGATATCGCGCAGGCGACGATTCGCCTGTGACGTCATTGCGAGCGTTGTTTGGCGCCGCGCGCCGGCTGGCATTTACAACATGAACGAACGTGTGCTTTCCATTTGAGATTCGTATGTTTTATATTTAAATTTTGTTGGCGTTACTGTTCCTTAGACGGTGTTTGTTGGTATTTTTAATTAAAAAACGTTTAATAATGAGGTGTGCTGTGGACGGATATAAGGTGGATAACCAAGGCAAAAACTTTGATAGGAATAGGTATAAGGTGATTCACTTTTCCCAAAGTCAAAATATGTGTAGTAAATGGGTTCACATGTGTTTTCGTAAGGATAAATTTAATAAAACTTCTGCACGTATTTGCTCAAAACATTTTGAGGAAGATGACTATGTACAGGGTGGCCCGTTTAAGACGGGCCTATACCTTATCTCGAAGACTACGATGGTTGCAAAAAAAATTATATTGTATTTTTTTAATCGTTATTTTTTTATATACAGGGTGGTCAAAGAAAGTTACACTTTTTTAAATGAAACACCCTATATTTTATTACATTTTTGGATTCTACTTAAAATTCTAAGCATATTAAATTTGATGTATGATGTTATACCTCTAGAGTTAGTAGTTTCACAGCTATAAACAGTTGAAAATCGGTACTTTGGCTTCTTTTTAGTAGCAGGAAGACCATTAAAGATGGAGTATAATTAATTCCACATTCCTATCTTAACTTTCCAAGAGCTATCTGATGGTGCGAACTGATGGTACCTACAGAGGTATCAGATTTGGTACCCATGGTACCACCTGCCAATTAGTACCGTCAGATAGCTCTTGAAAAGTTAAGATAGGAATGTGAAATTAATTTTACTCTATCTCTAATGGTCTTGCTACCATCAGGATTTGATAAATTTAACAATTTCTGAAAAAAGAAAGATGACTAAAATTATTATTTAAGAAAAAATAATATGATCGATTTCCTTTTTTTTGCTCTCGATTGGCCAATACTCAATAAACGTTTTTTAGATAAAAGTAAAAGTTTATTACGTTTTTCAATAGATGCTGTTTTTAATACAACTATTTTGATCCATTCATCATAAAAGTTATGTTGAATATTAGTGTTTTTTACTAAATAAATAGTATTAATATGTAATAATTATTTTTTAATTTCACCCAGGACACAAATTTTCTTGATAAATAGAGTAAATAGGTAAAACATAATGATTATGTGCCTATAAACGTATGCATTTCAATAGCAGCCAATCACGCAATGACGTCACTGCGCGGAGCGAACGAATTTGAGACGGCTAGGTATCATATCTTCCGTTTATTGTATCATGCTCTTCACCCATCTATGATGACCAAGTACCTGGGAATGGCTCTGAGCTCAAATTTGAAGTGAAACAAAAAAGCTTCAGATATTCAGATCAAATTTAAGAAAGGTCTCTATGTCATTCAGGCGATTCGTTGGGTTTGGTGGGGGTGCAGACCCAGTAATCCTCACCCACATGTATAGGGGTATCGGGCGATCTCATTTGTAATACGCAGCGCATTTGTTTAGTCCCATATAAAAGTACTTAGGGAAGAAGCTGAACAGTCTTCAGCTTATGGTCTTGAGATTCGTGTCAGATTATATGAAATCTACTTCAACTAATGTGCTGCTGACGGAATGCAGAGAAATGTCTTTGGGATTCAGAAGAACGGTATTGGCAATAAGGCGATTTGTTTTTAAAAAATATGACTTTAATTCTATATTCTTCTATATATTAGCAAGTGCTGAGCTTTTTTGTAGGTGATAACAGCAACAAAGAGTGGTGATGTAAGGAGACATCTATCACTGTTCTTGCTTATAGGTATCTGCGATAGTTTAAGGATTCGACCGAGAGGGCAGAGATCTTGACGTGACGCGGAGTCGATGAGGTTCCGTTACCGCTTGAGGGGTAAGATATATTAGAGGTTTGTCGAGGTGCTGCAACTTATATTTATTATGTAAACTTTGGTAAAAAATGTTTGTCAAAATAGTTGAAGGATACAGTTCTGTTCTGCAGAAGTGACAGATAAGCTATTAGTTTTTGGGTATTGTGAAGAAATGGACGCGTAAGTGGTAGGGTATACGGGGAAAGATTTTCAAATCGGCTCATACCAAACCATCAAATATTTGCTGCTATTGAGAGACACCTCGCGAAACCGGTAGTTTCACTCCTGCAACTGCCAATTTGCGATAAGGACTCCTGAGGTTGAGAAACAAATTTTGGAAAGAATCGCTGAAGATCCTAAATTAAGCAAGAGGCGCTTAGGTTTAGAGGTAGGAGTATCCAAGGATATAGTTTATAAAACATTAAAAGAACAGCCGCTTCGTCCATACCGTATCCAAAAGGTACAAGACCTTTTGCCTCCGGCTCTCGATAAACTATTGGGCGTCTGTCGATTCATTATAGAACAAAGGCAACAGAATGTGAATTTTGCCAAGCAAATTTATTTACTGGCGAGGAATGTTTTACAAGAAGTGGTGGAACCAACTTACATATCGAATGTGTTTATTCTGATGAAAAACCGCATGCCACGCAAGTAACTCACTATCAATCTGAGTTTAGGGTTAATGTGTGGGCAGGAATAATTAGCAACTTTATTATCGGCCCACTTTCCCGTCACGACTAAAAGGTGTGGATTATTTAGAACAGCAACGCTGCCAGATTTATTAGACGATTTGCCGTTACAACTTCAACGAGATATGTGGTTTATGCATGACGGTGCTCCTCCTCAATTTACTTTAAATGACCGCAATTGTTTGCATCAATGGTATCCAAACAGATGGATCAGTAGAGGAAATGACGCTCCTGGAAACTGGCCACCAACCTCACAAGATATGACTCCGTTGGAATTATTTTTATGGGGGTCTTTAAAAACGATGGCATACTGATTAATAATGAAAAGGAATTGTGGGGAATAATTCAAAATGTCGTTATCATTCAAAAATGGAATTGATGCAGAGAGTATTTTTGTTAACAGAGGTCATTTTGAACTAGTACTAAAAGTTTATGACAATTAGATTTACTTTTAATTGTTCCTCACTGAATTGAAGAAAAATCCATTCCCAAATCCTTACTGCAACACTTACTGTAAGTAAACCAAGTCAAACATTCCTGCCGAAAATGGACTGATAGCGGAAATGATTAATTGACAAACTTTTTTAAAAATAAATTTGCCTGTCTGCAAATATAGTTCTAACGCTCACCAAACAGGTAAAAAAACGATTTTAAGTTTTTAACTGTATCTTAGTTACTTTAAATCGGCTTATTTTGACCTCAGAAATATGTGTTATTATTTTGAACAGACCTTCTACAGACACCCTGTATATAATTGTTGATTGTACCTGAACCAGTTCAGGTCAATATGATTGTTGAAACAGTCCAATAGACAAATACTCATTCATTACCCATACAGATGTTCGCACATTACAATATGAATATATTTTTAAAAATTCAATATAAGTTTTTCCATCTTCAAGGAAATGTTCACGAGAATTGCCCTAGTGATCATACAATTCAAATAAAAGTGTGGCGAAATGGCGTACGTGGACGCTCATAACTCGTTGTAATGACCGACCCTTTTAGAACGTAGACGTTTATGACATGTTCCGCGGCTAGCTTAAAGACAGATAGAGTTTATCAGTGTTGCCAGATCATCTGGCTTTTAACGGACAGCATATAAGGGATGACACAGAGCTTAAAGTACTCGTTGCTGTTCTGTTGGTTTTGAATATACCGTTTTGAAAGTTGGCGCACATTTTGGCTATTAATTTGACGGGATGCTACTTGCGGTTATGGAACTCACTTTATTCTCTTTCCAACGACATAACATCCTATCATGATATTGCCATTCAAAAAGGCGGCGTTATTATTACCCAAAAACAATCCAATTTCCATAATTAGAGTAAGCAATTATTCTTTCTTTGTTTTCGTGATGAAAAAGTGGTAGTCAAGTATATTTTTTTAAAAATAAGATAGATAGTTCAACGTATTCAAAAAATGAAGACCGTATTTCTGACAGATCTAAAATAAAAATAATTGTCTATCAGTAAAAATTATTGTCACATGTCTCTAAGTATTACTTAAAATAAGCATTTCGGATGAAAACAAAATAAGTGTTCACACCTATAGAATAAATAATGACTTGAATTGTTTTAATTATGGCAGATTGTAGAGTGATTGGAAGAGTACGTGGCGCGGCCGATGTAGAAATTTATATGGACGCGGACAAAGTGTCCTGCTCAGTTTACAGCCAAATTTTAAATAAATGATTATTTCGTATTTAAATTTGTTTATTAGTTATAATAAATAATTAAGGAAAGAGAATCCTTTGAATAAATTTGTGCACGATGAAACCGTTCATTTAATTGATTTTAGTCAAAGATATAAAAAGAAGGGTGCCGAAGAATTTGGCATTGTAAATTGAAACTTCCCCTTTCCCTATTTTTTTTTTATGTTCGGTACACACACAAATGGAAAATCCTATACCACTCAACGAGCGGTGTGTGTGCAGAGGAGATGATGGACGTTGAACTTAAAGTGCTGTAGGTTGTAGTTTTCGGGAAACACAATACTGGAAAGTCCAGAGCAAGGCAGTCCTCCAGATGAAGGAGTCCCGTAACAGCGACGCCCGGCCCTAGGTAATCGCAACTGAATCTTATGTTTATGACTCATTCCAACACCTCCCGTAGTATTATGGATAGTAAAGAGATAGGTTCGCCACTTGTCTTCGATGTTCAAGGCTATCAAGGTCTTTAGTCAATCCTGGATCATCCACAAGGCGGCCACCTCTTCACTGTGTGAGGTCAAATATCTTGAGCAAGTGTTTGGATGCCGAGCTCCACACATGCATACAGAAATCCAGGGATGGTCTCATTTGGACCTTATAGAGCAGTAATAGCTGTTAACGTTTATACAATTTTTTTGCTTTATAGAGTTCTGCTAGGTTTTTACCGCTGCCTTGGCGATTTTGGTGATGTGATTACGTCAAGACATGTTGTTTTCTACGTTGATGCCCAGCAAGCTTATGGATGAGGCCAGAGTAAGTGTTTGGCCTGTCATTGACAGCTGCTTGAGTGCTTCCTGCCTTAAACTGAACATTGTTTTCGTCACTCCATTTAACGATGACGTTTATATTCTCATTGATAGCAGCAATGTGATATTTTCGCTCGAGTTGGGAACGAGCAGCGGTTGTTGGAGTCCACGACATGAATGAGGATATAAGAATGCTGTCGTCTGTAAAGCTGTAAATTGAATTGTTTATCCTGTCTAAGAAATCGTTGATATAAAGCGTGAGGAAACAATATACACCCCTGAGGAACTTATCACGGGTCGATATTTTGCGATTGTATTTCAAGCGAAAATAGCATTAAAACTCGCATCCGCCCTTTAGCGTTTCGAGCGCAATTGTATTTGTTAGCGAAACGCCCTCGTATAGTAGAGCGAAACCTAGGAAGAAAGTCGCTTATTTACCGAGAAAAAAAAATCGGCGTAGAACCAGATTAGACCTTATGGATTTTAAAGATTAAATCATTACCTATAGGAAAATAGCAATTACGACATTTTTTAGTGGTCGAGAGATTTGTTATTTAGAAAAATATCGTAAAATTGCATAATATGAAAACATATAATTCTTAATGTTCACACAGCTATATCTTGAAAACTAACAATGCTATAAATTGCGTGTATAGACCAAAATAAAGCAAATTTATTCAGCTTTTTAATGGTTTCATTCATTACCATACTGTATTTTATTTTGTAATTTTTAAATAACCTTTAAAGGGTGACGTCACAAAAAATGATAATAAATTTTCACTAAGCGACAAACTTTTTTATTTTTAACTTTTTTCAGGTACATGCTGCGAAGCAAATAAAGCCAAAACACTGAAGAAGTTTTTAAAACAAAAAATTTTGACTTTGGTCTAATAGTTTTTTTTTGTGAATAATACAACATCGCGCAACCCTTAGTTTTAAAACTAACAAACGACTGGTGTAGGCGCGGCGCGACGTCTCATGGTTTTTACACGGCTTATAACAATTTATAGCAGAAAACATATCTATAATAGTTTAGTTAATTTTTGAATACAATTTATGCAAACTGTAAATTTTTAAAATTTACAGAAACACAATAATTTAGCTAGTACATAATCTGTCTAATTTTTTTCAATTTCAGATGCTTCTGGTTGCTCTAAATTATCTTTTAGACTATTGCAATGCTCACAGTTGTATTCATCGCAGCATTTTAAACCCTCCTTTATGCAGGTGCATTTTGCATTCGCGCAGTTTTTATCTGAACAATACAAGCTTAAACTTTGTCTAATATATTCAGGCACTGGCTCTAGGTTTGAGAAAAATCCAATTTTCGTTCTTTAAGATCCAGCCACTACATTGAGGATCATTAGCCACGATTGTTGCCCAGTTACATCATACCAAATTCTCAACTGGTGCATGCACCTAAAATTTTGATATAGAATTACTCCTAACTTTACGCCGATTTAATTTATTACGCACCTTAGAAAATGTTGATAAAAGGCAGCATCAGATGATTCTGAGGGTCCCGGTCTCATATCTGTATCGAATGTACAGGATCGCACCTTGTCATAAGGCGACTATAATATAAATGTTAGCTAGAATACCCCCCCGTTACGTTTTATCTTCAATTATTTAAACAAGGTTTAAAATAAAATTCTAGAATGTTATTTAAAATGTTTACTTACTTTCTCATATATATTTGGATCTATTAACCAAGATGTAAACAACAGCAACATATCTGGAACTTGACTTTTAAATTTATTTCGGTTAATTCCTTCCGATGATGGAAATAATCCCCGACTTTTGGGATCAAATTCAGACATTTCTGGTTTCGGGTTTAAAAATGTCATCGGTGCTATCATATGAATCTGTCTCTGAAGATAAATATGTTTTTCTTCAAACGTCAGTAAATCCGTCATTACTCGACTGTGTAGGCGGCAGTGAAGTTTCGCTTTTCCTCCGCCGGAGCTTTACTTTTCACTTTTCCGCCGGCGGAGGTAAAAGTGTTATCATAGCAACATAGATACAATACAAACAAACATCAAAATAAGCGTCAACAACTCAAGAGTTATTAAACTAAAATTTGTATTTATCACTCAATGTGTGACTGCATTTCTAAAAATCACTAATTTAGGAACAAATTGGTTATTATTTACTCGAACTTACTCAATAACTGCTTATCAATACGGAATTAAAACGCAATCGAAGACGCAATTTTAAAAATATTATTATTGTTGACAGTGTCCACTGACAGCTTTATGTTATATTACTATAGCAACAACCTGAGCCTATTCACCGACACCGCACCGGTCTAAGCCGCCTTGCGAACCCACTTATCTTTAATAATAATTATTATTACTATTAAAAAGAGACTTTTTGCATTAATTTGTCGACATTTGAAGAAAAAACAGCATATTTTATTTGGAGGAAAAGTTACTTTTCATGGCTTGCTCTCATTACCAGCCTCACTCCGTTCGGCTGTTAAACACGAGCGCGCCATGAAAAGTATTACTTTTCCTCCATATAAAATAATATACTATTTTCTTCAAACGTCAGTAAATCTATCATTACTCGACTGTGTAGGCGGCCGTGAAGTTTCGTTTTTCCTCCGCCGGAGCTTTACTTTTCACTCACTTACTCACTCCGTTCGGCTGTTAAACACGAGCGCGCCATGAAAAGTATCACTTTTCCTCCATATAAAATAATATACTATTCTTCCGGTTGTAAATGGGTAGACCTTTTTTGAGTTTTTCAGCGGAATGACATAATATTTCTTTGGGATATGTAATGACTGTAACATGACTTATGGTATTTTGCATAATACGCAAACAAGTCTTCGTAGTTGGTCAGTTTTGAAATAATTACATTATCATGCCTTTCTTTGGCAGCATCCATAACTTTTTGATGTGTTGTTGTGCCGGATCCTAGAATTTTCTTTTGTTTTATTATCAAACATTTTATGATTAATAAATTCAATATATAAAAATTGCTTACATGTTTGTACTTCTGTTAAATATTGCTTTTTTCTAGTTCCACCTTTATCACAAAAATGAAACACATGGTTCGAATGTTAAAAAAATATTTTTGGAAGACCAGGTTTGGCATTTGGTTTTAAAAGTTATGTTTCTTGTAGTTGTAGATGGGTCACTATTCTGATTAGCCGTTATATTTTGATCACTGGTGTAGCTTTGGCGACAGCTTACGTGATACTTAACTTTTAGAGTCCCGTTTAAAATATCATTTCATTTAGGTAAAATTTTCCTACCGCATTCGTTCTTTATTTTTTCGGTACTATTAATTAATAAAAGCAAACCCTGTATTCTCGGTTTTTGCACCACAGACTTGTCCCTATTGATAACTGTCTTTTTGCAAATAATACACTCCATCGCGTTAGCAAAGCTATACAAGAACTACTAAATAGAAAAGAATAAAACGATTTCGTACTCCATTAACCAAAAAACCCTTAGATTGCCAACACCGACGTCACCCTCTGAAGTCAACTAAGTAATATGATGCCGGCCGTGTACCTTAAAAGAAAAGTCGCGCCGCTACAACGCAACGCCAGTCGATTGTCGCTTTCGAAATCTGAGGTTTGCGCGGTGTTTTATAATTCATAACAAAAAAACTATGAATTCTATGTAAAATATTTTTACTTTAAAAACTTCTTCCATGTTTTGGCTTTATTCGCCTCGCAATATGTATATCAAAAAAGTTGAAAATAAAAAAGTTTGTCGCTTAGTGAAAATGTATTGTCTTTTTTTGTGACGTCACCCTTTAAATGTTGTTTAAAATTTACAAAATAAAATAGAGTATGGTAATGAATAAAGCTGTTGAAATGCATTAAAAACTTGTTTTATTTTGGTCGAGAAATCAAGTTTATAGCTTTGTTACTTATAAAGATATTAATGTGTGAACAATAAAAAATACAGTTTTCTATATTATGAAATTTTGTGCTATTTCTCTAAATAAAAAATCTCTCGACCATTAAAAAATGTCGTAATATCCCATTTCGTGTGTCCAATAAGCTACTTAATAATACCATAAGGAGTTTACCTGGTTCTACGCCGATTTTTTTTTTCTAAACATTTCATAGCCCATTTCGCTCCTCTAGTAGGGTCCTTTCAGTTTCCGTATCGTCCCGACGAGACCTCTGGTCGAAGCAATTAAGTGTAAAATTCGCATTGCTAGACAAACTTCAATTTTGGACGGATTGAATTTGGCGGGTAAGGACCCCGAGGTTAAAGTTAGTGATTTGAGAAAATATGCGTTTCCGAATTCGTGCCATTGTCGAGAATCTTTGACGTCACGCGCAAATGTTGGGACATTGATTTTTGCGACTGAATTTCGATTGGTTATCAATTTTTGGTTATTGTGCGCGATTGTCATGTCAGTCATAATTTTCGTAGTGGGGGTTGAAAAATTTGTTCCACGGCGGGTTGGCGATTTCTATTCGGGTCACTTTTAAGTCAGCCGGTGTGCAACTTAGCAGTTTTAAGGTACCGATGCCGGCTGGAATCCATTGTTGATTTTACCTTATTGAGGGATTATCCAGTCGGGCCTTTGTTTCAAGTTTCCGTACATATCTGTGCCTTACTATTTTACTTGGTGTTTGGTGTCTGAAACTGCCAGTTTGGAGATTTAAATGCTAATTTGACCAAGTGATTGTTTCGACGTTTTTTGCAACTTTTTTTTCTGTCCTAGCCACCATTTAAAAATTTTATGTCGCACGTGGATGGATTTTTATTTCCCGTCTTTTATTTCTTACAGAGGCCTTCTCGACCACCTGTAAGGCTAATTAACTGGCGGCTAACTACCCTGTACAGGTAAATAATTACTCTTATTATAATTCTGTTTTTTCCCTTCGATGGTTGATTTTGTACTGTCCTTCAATTAAAAGTCACATGTGGAAACTTGAATATGTTGATCTTTCACAGGGTGCCAGTGTAGGGGTACTATCGACGTTCCAGTGTAGGGGTACACGTGACGAGTTAGTGCAGGGGTATTATTGACGTGCTAGTTCTAGGGGCTATCCGCTACACCTAACTAGTCAAGCTGCGTAGCTGCCTGTGGGCTTACTAGTCTATCGTTCATCGCTGCAAGCAGTTTACCCCGGAAGCTACCTGAGGAGCTACTCATCAGTTGAGTGAGACCTTTTTTTCCCTTAATATATATAGAAATAGCGCCACAAATCGCGTGTAATCAGCGTTGCACGTTTACCATTGTTTTTTTTTGTTTGCTTTGTTCTCAAACAAAATTTAATCTTTCCTTTTCTCCCTCTCATTTTACCTTAAGTAAAAGTTTCATCATATTCATATTATTTTTAATAGAATCTGAAATATTGCTCCAATATTGTTAAGCTTAGGACGCTTGATTCTTTTTATTGCATCCTAAAATCCAGCCAAATTTGTTAACTGAGAACCAGTCTGATTCTGATTGAATTTTAACATTTAAGTAACGAACTCAAAACGTTGTAAGTTATATTTATTTTACAATCAATTTACCACGGCTACCGGCTTGCTTTAGATGCCTTTAGAGAATAGTGAATTACTATAAGTTTCGCGTTATTTTGTTTTAATTTTCATATCCTTCATATTTCACTTGTTTTTTTTTTCAACAAACTATTTGCATTTCACATATGGGTATATCCGTTAAATGACTGATTGTTACGATAACTCTAAGTCTGACTAGAAAACATTATTTTCCATTTTTTTTCTTTCTGCGGCGTATCATAGCTGATATCTGATTAGGAATAGTTAGTTAGTAACACAGCTGTTGTAACGAATCATGATTCGACATCCATTAAGTATAACCATACTTTTTTTGGGTTACTTGAATTTATACAACGAGTAGTCATTTGAACTGACCTATATTTATAGTTTCTTAACGGGTTTTTTTTATTATTACATAACGCGATCAAGGTAGATTACGGTTAACTATTTCAAGCGTTTGCTTAGGGTAACCTGTGATTCACGAAATCAAGTAACCGAGTAAAGCCTACCTTTTTTATATTAAGATATAGTTGTACATAAAATATTAATACAATTTTGTCTCCCATTAGCACTGGGGCACTGGGCAATTTTCAATTTTTTTATATAATCAAATACACCACATTTTTTTATAACAATAAACCAACATGCCATTTACCGAATTCATTTTGGTTATTAATTTTCCTGAACTTCCCTTATGAAACAATGTTCCAGAGAGGGTAAGGCCTCAAAGTACTCGAAGTAGTAAGTATTCAATTTTTTTTTATTACCTACGCTCAATAATTGGTAGGGCAGTACGCTTTAATTATTTTACTTTTATTGTCACCGCTCATTACTGACTTTCATAATTTAAATTAATACTTGGTTGTTTATTTTATTTACTTTTCAATTGTTAGTATTGACTAGATTCTGGCATTCAAATCAATCTAATTTTGAACTTAATTTTGTTATCTTTTATTTTGTCGTGTAGCTTAAGCTAAAACGAGTTCCATATTTCAACTTTGGGGTATTTCTTGCTTGTGCAGTCTACAAGCTCGTGGCGTTACAAACTACGACATCTGGATTTTAAATTCTTCCGAAATGCTTTAATCCCTTGTGATAGGCCGTTTTGACTAGCGTATATCGATGCGTAAATAACCCTTCACCCTTCATATGGCTCCGAGCGCATTCATGGTTATTAGCGGAAAACCATCGTAGATATTCCGGCTGACCTCGCGTCGACGGTCTCTAGATCGAAATATTAAAATAAAATTTGCGTTCGACCCAATTGAATTTAGCGCGTGAAAATAAAATCGGTGGTAAAAGGCCTTGTTTACGGCTTTCGTAGCGCATAGTTTCGGATTGGTTGATGGGCTGAGCATCGCGCTGATATAATTAATTGCCTCTGAATAATTGGGAAATTCTATTGATTGGAGTGATGACAATGCCCTTTCGTTACTCTGAGTAGTTTTTTTTTGGTGGGCGCCTATACATCGAAATCCCAGGTTTTCATCGTTTAATTCCTTTAGATGAATTATTGAGAGGAACATGTGATTTGTCATGCCGTGTATTCATTGGTGGGGAGAGTTTTTTCCGAGGTGGGAGTTCTCGTGTGGCTTGCTGCTTTTCGGTTTCCGATCGCTTGGCATCACTCTCTACGTCGATCTTTTGGACACCGGCACTGGTTGGAATTAATTTTTCATTTTACCTATTGATTGGATTTTTCGAGCCGGGTCATTGTTACCAATTTCAGTCTTTAGTTGCGCCTTATCTTTTCTTAAGTATTGGTGTCTGAAACTGCCCTTTGTGGGATTTGAATGCTGCTTTAGCAAGAGACCCATTTGCCCAACTGTAAGCTATCTAGCGATAAGCAACTGGCTACCCCTACACAGGGTCTTTCCGTTGGATCTATTACACCGTGGGATCCATTGCTACCGTCGGGTTCATTGCTATCGACGAGCATCGTTAGCGACAGGTTCCTTGACTACACATGACTAGCGGTACTACCTGTATGGAGTTTTGCAGTATATCGCCGTCAAGGAAGTCTTTTTTCTACCGTGAGCAGTTCTTTTTTGGATGCTGCCTGAGGACTACTCATCGGCCAAGTGAGCAATTTCTATTTTATTTTTTTCTATCCATATATTTTGCGGCAAATGCGTGTAATTAATTTACGATCTCTGATTATTTTTTTTTTGCTTTGTTTTCGATCAAAGACTAACTTTTTAACTTTTTCTCCTTAATTAAGATACCATTTAGTTATTTTAATTTTTATTTATTCCTTGTCCGACCGGCAACTTCACCGAGGATTACTTACGCGTAAATTGACATACGTTAGGGTCTGTAATTGATTGATAGATAACGCCAGGTCTAACTAGTTTTTTTATATATTGTTTTTGCGGCAGTTATCAACGTAGCTTAACTGAATCGAATAACCATAGCTAGTTAGTAATACGGCATTGTAACGGATCATGATTCGACGACCGTGAATTAGTCTATGATTAAGTGAATATTTGAGTTACTTGAATTTTCCTACAATATTGACGCTATTTTCTTTTGCTTTTATTGCATAACGCGTTCGTCGTAAATTACGATTGAATATTTTGGCGTTGGTTAAGATAAAGCATGTAATTTATCTCATCAAGTAACCGAGTAAAGCTTACCTTTTCTCGTTAAAAAAACAGTGTTATCATAAAAATTGATCTGCTGAAAATTTCTCGTCCTTTGATCTTTCTTTTTCTTATGACCAGCTGTGATACTTCATTAGTAGTAATAAAACCGATCCTCTGTTTTTTATTTACTTGTTTTATTTAATAAATCTTGATTACAACTCCAAGGGAAAGGCCCGCTTCAGTAACTAACTGTTTTTGTTATTAGTGGCGCTCAATAATTGAAACGTTCTTGATTTACTTTTGATTAATATTTGAGTATTTGCCTATCACTTACTTTAGTTACTTTTAATTAATTTTTGAGTATTTGTTTCTGACCAACTTTAGTTTTTGGTTAATTTGGGTACTAGCTTATTATCGACTTTGATTTTTGATTAATTTTTGGGTAGTTATTTTTCCAATATTAATACTGATAAATTGTCGGCTTATATATTCCTGATCTAATTTTCTAACTTATTTTTGTTGTTATATTAATCGGTTTTCTGGATAGAAATAAATAACGAATTTTGGGTATTCATTTATTTTGTCGCGAAGTTTAAGCTAAAACAAGTTCCATATTTCAACTTGGGGGTATTTCTCGCTTGTGCTGTCTACAAGCCCGTGGCGCCTTAAATAAATCAATCCACCCCTACTCTCTGACATTTGAGCTAGGGTCTAATTTTTACACTCGGCGACAACTCGTTTTAGCCTACGCGTTGGCATACTTTAATTCATTCAATAGCTTAACTTTTTTTTAAATTCTCAAAATTAATTTTTTTCCCTTTCGATTCGGGATTATTCACTCCCAGTTCCTTCTAAGCTGGAGTGAAGGTTTTGCGCCCATTAGAAGACAGAAATAGCGTAACACCCTTATGAAATTAGAAAGCCATAGAAGTAGTGCTGGTGGTAGTCCGTATGCTGTCAATTTGCTTAAAAATTTGTCACCTGTTGTATGGCGAGAGCCACTGCACGAGATTCGCTGTAGCACTCGATAGTTGTGGTTCGCAAATACGTCACGTAATTCAAGATATCAACGAGAGATCTGTGTTTGCGGAAGCCATACTGGCGATCGCTCATGATGCCTGCCCATTCGAGATATTTTAAAAGCTGTTCGTTGATCATTTCCTCCATGACTAAATGATGGGAACTAAGACAATTGAAGGGCAGTTATTTGGAATCGTCTTTTACCTTTCTTCGGGATTGATTGCACCTGAGCGCATTTCCAGCTAGAAGGAAAGCATGCAGTTCTGTATGATAGGGAAAGCCTGCATAGTATAGAACTGATAGTTCAGCAGCATATTTCTTAAGCACTATTGGGGGACGACCTGTGGCCTTTTTAGTGCCTAGGCTTTTGGATATTCGTTTCACTTCGCGTTGGCAAAATACCAGACCTGGCGTTGAGGGATTCACTCTCGGGATAGTTTGGGAAGTCTTTCCAAAAAGGATCTAAGGTACAATTTGATGCAAAAATGTTGGCAAGAATGTTCGCTTTTTCTTTGGCCATTTGCGCTATTGAGCCATCATCTTTGGTTAGTGGTGGGATTGACGTCTTTGAGAAACCCTGGTTGACAGCTTTGGCAACTGACCAAAAGAATCTTGTTCCGTCAAGACAGTTGAGAAGCTGAAGTTGAGAAGAAGTCAAGGGTTCGCTTATACTGGTATCTAGTCGTGATGAATATATCGACTTTCGGCTGTCGGATCTCAGCGCCATTTGCGGTTAACATTGGCCGCTCTTGAGCAGTTTTTTTCAAACCATGGCTTACTGTTCGAGATACGTTTCATAGAAGAGGGGATGAAAGCTTCCATACCAGCTAGGATAACTTGAGTTATCTCTATATTCTTTTATAGATCTGTGATAGAAATATAAATATAATAAATATGCCAACATTCGAAATCTACAACACATGAAGCAAAAAAGAATAAAACAAAGGTTCCGGGCAGCTTCCAAAAACATTAAACATTCCAAGTCATAGAAGTTTAAGCCGCAACAATATTGATTCCTTACATTTAGGCGTTATTAAAAAACTGGATTTAAAATAGGTAATAATAATTTTGACTTTTGTGAGGATTGATTTTTTCGGTCAATACATCTGTACGCTGATCGGAGTGCCTAAGCATTAATTGGCTGAGCCGCAAATGGAAAAGGCCAATTCATTGACAATATCACGAAATATTTGTCTCCCTGTTGCTGTATCGCACGAAAAGCTTTTAATTTATTTTTGTCAGATACTGTTCCCTACATGTTTAATACTGGAAATAAATTAAGGAATAAATAATTCATGTGACATGTTTGTGACATGTTTAGACCGCGGTATAGATAGAGTCGCTGAAGAAATCAGAAACCAATTTCCTTATGTCAACAAGCTAGTATCAAACGTAAAAAAAAATATTTTCTGAAAGCACCATTAAGAATCTAGCTTTAAAGAGTAAGGCTACGTAAGATTTCATAGAAGCTGTATTTTTTATGCAAATCATTGCGCCGAATTAAGCAGCGTAATTCTTGAACTTTCTGATGATGATTCTCGGGCCTTCTGCTTTGCAGATTTTTTTTTTGAAAACGACCTCTTTTAGCAACAAGGTTTTCATTTTCTAAAAGCAAATTATAGTTTCGTGTCAAAAACAAAAATTCTAAATTAGGAAAAACGCAAATGCAGCTTGCAGAAAGTATTGACTTAGTGGATAAATGTCACAGTTGAAATAGAAATATTAGAAACATTTTAAATAACGATTGAAAAAAAGCCTTGGTCAAATTAACTAGTGTTTTAAATGGAAGTTATGTTGAAAATCTGAACATGGAACCAGGTATTTAAAAAAAAATGCCTTCTTACATCCGTCGAAGTTGAACGAAGCTTTATGATAAACAAGTACATGTATTCACATATAAAATATATATTTTTAATTGAAATTTTTGAAAAACATTTAATTATAAAATAGTTTTAATAATGCATCATTCCAATATATCTTCATATCTTCATATATCTTTCGTATATGGTGAAATATTGTTCAATTACCTATTTTAATATTAATAGTAATATGATTATTATCACTATTTTTGTTATTATTATCATTATTATTTAATAATGTAATAAATAAAATTCGTTTGTTGTAGTTAATTATACTTTTTACATGAATTAAGTAAATGCAAATTATCGAAATATTGGTTGGGTATTTTTTTCATATTTTTAGTTTTTGTGCATATTGCTGCCAAAAACTTCGCATATTTATGTGAATAAATACCACATTTCTAAGTGCATTTTTGCTTAAGAGTACTACGGCAGGTCTATTAAATATTTAGAATAAAGATAAACGTGGTGCATTAGTTTTTGTTAATTTTAATAACACTTGGTTAACTTTGCTTAAAACTATAGTTGACAAGATACATAAT